>JAUCBJ010008941.1:0-61241 GCA_032718475.1 Nemertoderma westbladi | reverse complement strand
ATCAGATACTAAGAATTATGGAAGCAAGAAGATCACAGATTAACCAACCAGGCAGGTCCTTCTATTGCCAAACAAATTCAGTGTTAGTTTTGGATAAAGCAGGCAATTTACACTATAAAGGGATTATTGGGCGACCAAGATGGAACTAACTGTGTACCAAAATAAACAATCATTAACCACCTTAATGAAAAGTATAATTATTGAAGTGTTTTTGCATCTTATTATAATCCCAGGAGGAAGTAACTAACTAAATGTACGCTGAAATACTAATTAGTTTTACATACCTCGCTCCTAGGTTTGCGGTTTACGGTTAGCTGTTATCCTGAACTTTTAACCTTATAACCAACCAACTGTGCCACTTCCAAATATTTCATTTTATGCCTTTTTTGGTGCCAATCAAATAAGGATTTCTACTGAGCTCCGGTTTCTTATAATCAAACAATAAATAAATAAAAAACCTGTACGTGGCAGAACCAGTTGCTTCGTAACTGGTGCGCCAACCATCGACATGGGAATCCTGTTCTGCTGGATGAGTAAATAACAAAATCGGATGTATAGCAGCCTTACAGGTAACAGCCAAGAGAGTGAAGCGTTTTGTGTTTTACATCCACATATAAATTTACTAAAACAGAAACTATAGACTATAACATACGAATATAACATTGATATATCATATCTATACGGTAATACGGTACTAAACGATAAATTAAAACGATATATAGACTAACTATACGAGTTACCGAACCTACAGTACTCCTGGAGAAAAATGAATAGTAATTTCGGACGGGTATCGATTGATGCAGTGAGTTAGTGTAACTTTGATGCAAATTACACGGCGCAAATCAGTGTGTGGCCGTGTCGAGGGGCCTGCAATACGTAACACGACCACCACCGCGAATGGCCATCAGCGTATAAAAATCGATAAAGTCTTTACGGCAGAGAAAAGCAACTCTTGTGTCCAATTTTCTTTCGGTAATGAACTCCGCGGGGGGTTGTAGAGAGACATGATACCAACCATATTAAATCGCACACATTTGAATTAAAAATAATTTGAATACATTAAACCCAATTCCAATATCGCTACATACAGTTCTTAGTAGATTGCGAGAGCTCCTAGAGGTATCCGGAAATAGTGTCTAAATCTTAATATACTCACCTCAATAGAGTGAGCAAGCCCCCCCACCCCACATTTTCTACAGCTCTTAATGAGATTGAAAGTTGAAACCGAGAGAGTCCTAATTTATCTTCTCCGTAATTTGTAGATGGTAAGTCAGAATATATATTTTCGTTTTGAATCTTTTGCTAAAAGCTCTTGAAGAAAGTTCCTTCTATATTCCACATATTGATATTGATCGCGATATACTAACGGACTAACGCCCCAACGCTGGGGATTTAGGTTACTGAATTAAGTCCCCATAGTTCATAAAGCCCCACAAACATGTAACAAGAGTCGGAATCCCACAAACATGTAACAAAAGTCGGAATCCCACAAACATGTAACAAAAGTCGAAATCCCACAAACATGTAACAAGAGTCGGAATCCCACAAACATGTAACAAAAGTCGGAATCCCACAAACATGTAACAAAAGTCGGAATCCCACAAACATGTAACAAAAGTCGGAATCCTACAAACATGCACCAAAAGTCGGAATCCCACAAACATGTAACAAAAGTCGGAATCCCACAAACATGTAACAAAAGTCGGAATCCCACAAACATGTACCAAAAGTCGGAATCTCACAAATATGTACCAAAAGTCGGAATCTCACAAATATGTACCAAAAGTCGAAATCTCACAAGCATGAACCAAAAGTCGGAATCCCACAAACATGTACCAAAAGTCGAAATCCCACAAACATGTACCAAAAGTCGGCATTCCACAAACATGTACCAAAAGTCGGCATTCCACAAACATGTACCAAAAGCCGAAATCCCACAAACATGTACCAAATGTCGGCATTCCACAAACATGTACCAAATGTTGGAATCCCACAAGCATGAACCAAAAGTCGGAATCCCACAAACATGTACCCAAAGTCGGAATCTCACAAATATGTACCAAAAGTCGAAATCCCACAAACATGTACCAAAAGTCGGAATCCCACAAACATGTACCAAAAGTCGGAATCCTACAAACATGTACCAAAAGTCGGAATCCCACAAACATGTTCCAAAAGTCGGAATCCCACAAATATGTACCAAAATTCGAAATCCTAAAAAGATATACCAAAAGTCGGAATCTCACAAACATGTACCAAAAGTCGGAATCCCACAAACATGTAACAAAAGTCGGAATCCCACAAACATGTAACAAAAGTCGGAATCCCACAAACATGTAACAAAAGTCGGAATCCTACAAACATGTAACAAAAGTCGGAATCCCACAAACATGTAACAAAAGTCGGAATCCCACAAACATGTAACAAAAGTCGGAATCCCACAAACATGTAACAAAAGTCGGAATCCCACAAACATGTACCAAAAGTCAAAATCCTACAAGATGTACCAAAAGTCGGAATCCCACAAACATGTACCAAAAGTCGGAATCCCACAAACATGTACCAAAAGTCGGAATCCCACAAAAATTTACCAAAAGTCGAAATCCCACAAATATGTACCAAAAGTCGGAATCCCACAAACATGTACCAAATGTCGGCATTCCACAAACATGTACCAAAAGTCGGCATCCCACAAACATGTACCAAAAGTCGGAATCCCAAACATGTACCCAATGTCGGAAACCCACGAACATGTAACAAAAGTCGGAATCCCACAAACATGTAACAAAAGTCGGAATCCCACAAACATGTTCCAAAAGTCGGAATCCCACAAACATGTACCAAAAGTCAAAATCCTACAAGATGTACCAAAAGTCGGAATCCCACAAACATGTACCAAAAGTCGGAATCCCACAAACATGTACCAAAAGTCGGAATCCCACAAAAATTTACCAAAAGTCGAAATCCCACAAATATGTACCAAAAGTCGGAATCCCACAAACATGTACCAAATGTCGGCATTCCACAAACATGTACCAAAAGTCCGCATCCCACAAACATGTACCAAAAGTCGGAATCCCAAACATGTACCCAAAGTCGGAAACCCACGAACATGTAACAAAAGTCGGAATCCCCCAAACATGTACCAAAAGTCGGAATCCCACAAATATTTACCAAAAGTCGGAATCCCACGAACATGTAACAAAAGTCGGAATCCCACAAACATGTAGCAAAAGTCCTGAATCCCACAAACATGTACCAAAAGTCGGAATCCCACAAAGATATACCAAAAGTCGGCATCCCACGAACATGTTCCAAAAGTCGGCATTCCACATACATGTACCAAAAGTCGGAATCCCACAAGCATGAACCAAAAGTCGGAATCCCACAAACATGTACCAAAAGTCGGAATCCCACAAATATTTACCAAAAGTCGGAATCCCACGAACATGTAACAAAAGTCGGAATCCCACAAACATGTAGCAAAAGTCCTGAATCCCACAAACATGTAACAAAAGTCGGAATCCCACAAACATGTAGCAAAAGTCCTGAATCCCACAAACATGTACCAAAAGTCGGAATCCCACAAATATTTACCAAAAGTCGGAATCCCACGAACATGTAACAAAAGTCGGAATCCCACAAACATGTAGCAAAAGTCCTGAATCCCACAAACATGTAACAAAAGTCGGAATCCCACAAACATGTATCAAAAGTCGGAATCCCACAAACATGTTCCAAAAGTCGGAATCCCACAAACATGTACCAAAAGTCAAAATCCTACAAGATGTACCAAAAGTCGGAATCCCACAAACATGTACCAAAAGTCGGAATCCCACAAACATGTACCAAAAGTCGGAATCCCACAAAAATTTACCAAAAGTCGAAATCCCACAAATATGTACCAAAAGTCGGAATCCCACAAACATGTACCAAATGTCGGCATTCCACAAACATGTACCAAAAGTCGGCATCCCACAAACATGTACCAAAAGTCGGAATCCCAAACATGTACCCAAAGTCGAAAACCCACGAACATGTAACAAAAGTCGGAATCCCCCAAACATGTACCAAAAGTCGGAATCCCACAAATATTTACCAAAAGTCGGAATCCCACGAACATGTAACAAAAGTCGGAATCCCACAAACATGTAGCAAAAGTCCTGAATCCCACAAACATGTACCAAAAGTCGGAATCCCACAAGCATGAACCAAAAGTCGGAATCCCACAAACATGTACCAAAAGTCGGAATCCCACAAAAATGTACCAAAAGTCGGAATCCCACAAACATTTACAAAAAGTCGGCATCCCACAAACATCTACCAAAAGTCGGCATCCCACAAAAATGTACCAAAAGTCGGCATTCCACAAACATGTACCAAAAGTCGGAATCCCACAAGCATGAACCAAAAGTCGGAATCCCACAAACATGTACCACAAGTTGGAATCCCACAAACATGTACCAAAAGTCGGAATCCCACAAAGATGGAACAAACGTCCACAAATTTGGACTACCTTGAGCTTGACCAGAATTCGGTATCTGATGATTGATTCTCCAATGTTAAACTGTTTGCTGGCGTATGTATGCCTGTACCTATCTGATAATCCCTTATCCACCGACTCAACATAATATGTTAAAAGACAAATAGCCAATTATTTCGAGGTGATTCGTTCTGTTAATGCCAATATTCCAGTTGGGTGTTCACTAGGACATGCTGCTGAGGTGAGGTAGATGTGTTCCTGATAGAACTTGGTTATACTAAACATTATCTATGCATATTGCCAGATTTATTGCTTATTAGTAGTCAAATCACATACATAAAGTCGTCGAGACACTGGTTATAATTACAGAACCTCTCGCTATTCCATTTAAAACATTTGTGATCCACTGCCACACGCAGTTGGAAATCTTCAGAAATTTTCTTGGAAAATAGTTGTAACTTCCTCCCACTGCCAAAAGTAGAATTAAGTTTTTTCAAATTAATTAAACATATTTATCTCAAATCATTGAATGAAACAGTCTTACAATTTTTCTGCTAAATTTGAGCGTTGACGACCACTAGGATTTGAATGCGCCATAAGGACCCTAATTGCGAAACAATAAGAGGAATCCAAACGCAAATCTTTAACAATTAAGGTAATGGAGCAGGTTACTGTGGCACTTTATTCTAACGAAGGCAATACACGAAAGTCAATGGCAAAGTTTACAGTTCCTTTTTTTGCTCGTAATCAGTTGTTATTTGCGTCGATATTCCTCTGATGATTTTTACTTGAAGAGCGCAGTGAGTCTACAGCTATCTGCTAAAGGTACGCAGCAGAGTTCGCCCGCGAGAAAGCTTCGTCCGCGTCCAATCTTCGCCCGGAGCAATTTTCGCCCTCAAAATGAGCAACTATCGCCCGGCGGAAACCTACGACCGCAGGCAATCTTCGCCCGCCAGCAACCTTCGCCCACTAAACAATTATTGTTTCGGTTAGAAAAAGCCGTCTCTGTAACCTACCTTTCCCTCAATTGGTAACAACATCATTTATTGTTTTGTTAGAAAAAACCGTCTCTGTAATCTGCTCCTTTCCCTCAATTTGTGACTAAAATGGTTACTAACACAAATCGTATTGGGCGAAGGTTGCTCGCGGGCGAAGGTTCCCCCGGGCGAAGGTTGTACTCGGGCGAAGATTGGACGCGGGCGAAGGTTGTACGCGGGTGAAGGTTGCACCCAACCCTGCAACTGCAGCCAGTTGATTTAATATTTTAAACATGAAGGCCGACTATAAAGGCCGACTATTGTCATTAATGCCCATGTTTTACAGTGATGTACATCATCACTAGTGTCCTAGTGAAGGTGGTGTACTGATGTACACTTGTGATGTTCCTATTACAGTGTGGAATATATATAGATAGAACAATGCAACTAATAGTTAGGATATGGTTCTAGGATGGAGGTGCAAATTACTGCGTAATGGGGAGGGAGCGGGGTGGCGGTGGGGTACGTGGGGTGTGGTGGTGGGGTAGGTGGGGGGTGGGGGGAGGGGGGGGTGAGTTATCACAAAAATTTATTTTCTCGCTTGTTCTGTTATCGGGGAAGGTTTCCAACGAAATCAATAAACTAATTTCCATTTTAATTATAACCACTTTGCACCTTTGAGCAATTTATATCTTCGTTACACATACCCCCCTTTTTTTTCTGAATAATCTTACATAACACCATAACTACATTCAATCCGAATCTCCGCCTGTCCCGTAGAAGCTAATGTACAACTGGACGAGGCTGATGTAATACGCTACAAATAAACCGCCATAATTCTCCGTTGAAACTACAATTATGACATATCACCATGGCAATAATGAAGAACGGAGATAAGATTAAAATAAAGGATTAAAAAGGCAATGAACCGGTAAATGTCATCGGAACTGGACGAGGACTAAATTAAATTCAAGAGCCATGTTTTAGGAGACTTGGTGCAAAATAGCAAGTCACACTATTGAGACTATCTAAAAAAGACTAATATTTAAGTAATAACGCATGTACTGTACACTGAGTGAATTATAATTAAGAATAACGTTACGTATAGATAGATAGCTGTGTATTGAGTAAATAAATACTTATAATAAATGATCGCTCTCACCTCCATAATTCACGGTATATAGGCTTAATAAGTTTTGTTAGTTATATTTCTCAAGTATAAGCGAAAATAATTATGCAGTAAAACCGCCTTGCATCATTTCAAAACTTTAATATGCATGTCAACGTGGCCGAAGGCCACTTCATCAGAGCGAACAAAGTTCCGAAATCTGACTTCGATCGGCACATCCACCCCCCCCCCACTCACAATGAAATTTTCTAATACACTAATGTTATTTCGCATAAATTAATATGTGAGTGTATTGAGATTTACAAGAGTGGGGAGGATTTGAACAGGAACAGAGATAGTGCTAAAATTCCAACGAGAGCAATGCTCAATACACGAAGACAAATTATCTGAAACAAGTGAAAAGAAAGTTCTTACAGACACGTTTTGGTTCTAGCAAATACACCTATCTTATCTGTAAAATCGAATGAGCTTCACAATTATCATTTGAGACACGGCCTCATAACATGACGATTGAGACCGAATAAAGGTTCATTAGTTTAATGAATTGTTGAATAGTGTCAATATGAACAGCTGTCAATGTCATACGTTAATTTTACAAATTATGACTCAAGCATTGAGTTCAAATAATTATAAATGATGTCGCGTGAGTGTGTAACCAGTATGTAACCAGTGTGTAAAGATGGTTTAACGGAAATCCGAAACAATGTAACAATGAGTGAGTGATCTAGAGGGCGACGGACCTTTGCATCACAAAATTAGTAATATGAAATAGGAAAGACTTCGTTTTACTAAAACAGTGAAAGAAAGTAATACATTATTTAGCTTCATTGTGTTTCCTAGAAATTTTAGCAAGATAAAGCTAAATAAAGCTAATTTTACAGATAAAGCTAATTTTACAGATAAAGCTATTTTACAGATAAAGCTAATTTTACAGATAAAGCTAATTTTACAGATAAGGCTAATTTTACAGATAAAGCTAATTTTACAGATAAAGCTAATTTTACAGATAAAGCTAATTTTACAGATAAAGCTAATTTTACAGATAAAGTAGCATTTATTGTCAACAAACACGAGGCCGTGACGCCTCAACACCATCCGATAGAATTAGTCGGTACCCAAGGCCTTTACTTTTAAATTACACAAGAATTCGAAAACATTGATTTTTATTGAAGTTATCTAACAATGCGAGATTGCAGCTGGTCATTCTATTCCTCTCCACAACAAATTCACATCCATGAGGATGCAATAGAATACAATAGCGATAACATGACCCATTTAGTTACAAATACAAATATATATACCAATTAGTAAGGCCATACACATAATGTTGTTTAATGCCATGAGTGACATATTCAAGTGATGGAAATGTATTTTGACCTATTTTCCTTCAAATATTAATTTCATAGAAATGAAATTTTAAACAATCGAATTTGAACATATCCAACACAGGAATTCTGTGTTACGTGTTTTTAGCATTAATTTACAAATTCTTAGTACAAAGTTGGAGCTCCATACATTTAGAATTTAGATACACGTTATTATTCATATTTGTCAAAAATCTATAAACAGATGAATATTTAATTGCGTCCAAACATAGAAAAGTGGCCAAAAACAATTCCAAAAAAATGAACTTAGGCGGTAGGGTACCCCACGGTTTTCTTTAATGTGTTACTATTAAACAAAATGTACCTTTCTGAGAGAACTCGTAAATAAAATTGTCTGCAATTTTGCAGGTAGCTGACATCAACCATTAGGACAAGTGCAATACTAAAAAAATTTAAAATTAAAAAAAAATTTGTTTACGGCAATTTTTGTAAACAATGCCCGGTTTTTGATCAAAAATCGAAATTTCAACAAATGTTTTCTTAATCCAGTAACTTCTTGAGAAAGCACCCAACCAATACAATTCTAGTTATGCATAGGCCAATCGTTGTTGTAAACATTTCCTGAAAATTTCATGAGATTCCATCCAGTATTTCCTTACAAAAGTGTAACGTTGTGTCAAAAAAAAATACAAAAAAATACTTTTCGAGAAAAAGACATTCAATGTTTTCAAAGCTTCCCGCCATTTTTATTGGATTATTGTAAAAAAATAAATACACCACCTGCCTAAAAATCCCGATAGGGGTTTTCCTGGTCGGTGATTTCATTTCTGATGTCAGTTTTTTGAGTTTGACCAAATCTAGATTGTATGTCTGTCGGTCTGTCTGTCTGTCTGTCAGTTTTATCAGACTTTTAAGACAGACCGACCGACACATCGACAGACATTTGGGCACCTTAGGCTTATCCTATGCCCATAAAAACACGATTTATGTAATTTTCGAAAAATGTTGATCTTAAATAGTCAAAAAAAATTAAAAAAAACTATTTTTTATATTGTTGGAGTACCCTACCTACACACCCTTAACCAAAATATGGAAAATGTATATATTTTCTAAGAGCACTTTTGATAGTAAATTTCATAGTGATAATGGCATATTTCGTCAGCTTGACTAATAATTTGTCCACGCGTGTAATTTGACATTTGTTTCGCTGCTAATGGAATCTCGTTACCAGTATAATAGTACCATACCATACCAGTACAGTACCATACCATACCAGTATATTGTAACATTTTAATCCGCAGTAATCGATTTACATTTTGAGATATTTGCATTTCTAGATAATTCACCCATAAATTACAACATGCAGCACGAATATTTAGTTTCACATACAGTAGTGCACCGCAGTACTGCACTGCACAGACTAGACAGCGGTATGTGATTTAAAAGTAGGAGAAACAAGATTGTAAACGATGACTCTGTATGTATGCTACAGAGTCATCGTTTACAATCTTGTAAGTCTTGGAGGACGATATCTCAGATATCTCTGCACGTTTTTTTATAACATTTCTTTCATCATATTCATATGCCTCAATAATTATAGATTCATATAAAATAAACATTTGGTGTAGAAAATCTGCAATTAAGGAAAAAGGTTAATTTTTCTCCCTTTCAACCTCAAAATGTTGTGTGATAATAGAGAGTTACGATCTTGAAAAGAACTGGACCCATTTTCGCCATTGATATATTTTTTTACTGAAAAATTCATATTTATTATGAATTTAATTAAAATTTATCAGTTAAACTTTATTAAATTAATTATTTATTAAGATTTAAACTTAAGTACAAAAAATTGCAATCATTTAACACAATTTTCCAAATTATATTTTCTTACTAATTTTTTTTCAGAAATAATAAAAAAAACGAAGTTTATCGAATTAGCATAGAAAACTATAAACATATAAAAAGCAATCAAAGTCAAATTATATGCATTACTTTATCTCCCTGTGAAAATATGATCAACGCCACCGGTACAAGTAGCCCTACGTTGTGCGCACTGCGTTAGTGACCCTTACCCACCACGTTTTATTACAGGCCAAACACGTATTATCTAGTGATGATAATCAAGGTCACAGATCGTACGTAGTCAGTCGCCACTGGGCGAAATTGGCTTCAATTATCAAAACTTTTATCGTTAAGAATATTTGGCCCGTACTAAACAGTTCTAAAATACAAAAACACACCCCCGCCACTCGATTCAGAGCACCCTGTTAACTTTATTAATCAGTCACAACAACCTTAAAACAATTCACACAAACTTATTGTTCAATTAAAACAATATAATATACTGAATAATAATTACAAATATAATTTAAATAAATTCCTCGTTTGTTATATAATTATACATTATTTAGAAATCGTTCGATAACTCCTCCATCGACTTTTCTTTCAGCGATATATTCTCCTGAAGTCGCATTGTAACGCTATTGAGTTTCCCTTCCATAGCGATGAGTTCCCGATTGAGTAGGGCCAACTCCCGTTCCGACTGTTCCCTGCGTTCCTCGGATAATCTCAACTTAGTCGTCGATTCCGCGATACAATCCCGCAGTTTAGATTCCACGTCCTGTGCCGATAAACTCGCCGCGTCCATTCCCTGGAGATCGTATCCAACTTTAGTTAATTCGTTTTCTAATTCACTGTATAAATAAATAATCGATACAGAGAAAGTTATTGCGGTAAAATCGAACTCCTTAATTTATTTTATATAAATATTTAATAGATATAAATTCCAACCTAATTTTACTCTGATACTTAGAAGATTTCTCCTCGGCTGTTGCCAGGTGACCTTCGACAACGGCGAACCTCCGCTCCGATTCCTCCAGCGCCAACTGCGTTCTTTCAGCCAGTTGTTTAGTCTTCGCCGATTGCTCTAGGAGGTCATCAACATTCGGCCCGGTACTATTCGACAACGACTGAAAGAAAAATTTGTTTTCATAAAAAAAAAAATAATAATATCAGACAAATAATAAATTAAACACAAATTAACTTTCATGAATAATATAGTAAGTGTTGTGAGACGATAAGGTGAGGAAATATCAAGGTGTATTTCGTACCGCTACGCTCAGATTAAGTTTATTTTATGATAACAAGATAATTAATAATAACGTAGGTTGTTAGACGTCAGTATCAGTACTGCAGTAATATGGTACTGACATACAGCAGTACAGCAGAAAAGTGTTAATACCGCGGTACAGCAGAAATGTTACCGAATATGAAAGTATGTTAATGAGATAGATAGTCTATAGGCTACGCGTATGGCAATTAGTAATGATATCCTCACACCCCCTTTCTAGTTTGAAGGTGTATGATAAACTAACAAGAAGAAGTTAGTTTCAGTTTCAAAGTCTGTTAGGTTGGCGTTGGTGCCGTTTAGAAAAGTTTATGCGCGGCCAAAAAGAAATAGTTTCAGTTTCAAAGTCTGTTAGGTTGGCGTCTGTGCCGTTTAGGGTAGTTTTTGCGCGGCCGAGCTGGTATTGCGGACTCGTTTACGAGTTGTTTCGCCCATCGCACTTGTTTGGTAGGGCAGTCGTAGGGGGGAGGGTCGGTTTGAAAGACGGCGTCTCTGCCGGAGGTCCCCATAGAAGTGTCCCGCGATGTCCCGGTGTGATCGTGGAGTAGATGGCGGCGGTTTCGAGTGAGGCACCGTCCCGAAGGCGTGCGGACTTTGTAGCTGCGCAGAGTGGCCTGCTCGACCACAGTTCCGGTGCGGTCCCAACGTTTAGAAGTTGGGTTTTGTATGCGTACTGTATCCCCGATAGAGAAGTGAGGGAGGGTTTTTGAGCCGCGGTTGTAATACGACGCGTGGGACGCAATAAGAGTTGGGACACAACTGTCCAGTTCCGTGCGGACCCGTTGATGGTCAGAGAGGAAGGCTCGGCTGTGTATCGGGACTCGAGTACGCATAGGGTGCCCGAATAGTATTTCGGCGGGGGATTTCCCATGGGCTCGGGGTGAATTTCGCAGCTCCAGGAGTCCCTCCTGGAATTCAGTTGAACGTATTTTCCCCCCCGTTTTCGTTAATAAAGTTTTGAGAGCTTTAACAGCCGACTCCGCATGGCCATTGCCCTGCGGATATTCCGGAGAAGAGTACACCTGTTCGACTCCCCAATCACGGAGGAACTTTGTGAGATTCGCACCCGTAAATTGCGTTCCGCCGTCGGAGTTGAAGCGGTTTGGGACACCATAGTGGACAAATGTGTCCCGCAGGTGGGTCGCCGTGGCTGCTGCTGTAGGATAGCTACTGTAGGGGTATATTTCTGGCCATCCCGAATAGCGATCGGCGACGGCAAGGAAGTGGTCTCCATCGAGGGAGAATATGTCGCCTGAAATTTCTTCGAATGGGCGACTGGCCTCGTGGTCCCGGAGGAGTGGTTCGTTCGCCAAACTTGGGCGAAGGGTGAGGCATGGTTCGCACGCCAAAATGGAGGTCCTAACGTCGTTGGTTAGACCGGGCCAGTAAACGGTTTGGCGGGCACGACGTAGAGTTTTGTCGACTCCCTGATGAGCAGAGTGAAGTCGAGCGAGGACTTCCTTCCTTGCGGCGCGGGGAATTACGATTCTCTGGCCGTAGAGTGCCAGGTCGTTGTCAGTTGAAAGTTCTTCCCGAATGGACCAATATGGAGCCACTCCAGGGAGGTCGCGGGAAGTTAGTGGAAAGCCAGATTGGATTGACTGAAGTAGGTCAACGTAGTCTGGGTCGCCCCGGGCTGTCCGACAGAGGGATTCGAGGATCAAGTCGGGAGATTTATTCGTCGGTTCGGGGTTGTCGACGATATCTGCAGCCTTTTGCAGCGTGACCGCATGGATATAAGACGCTATTTCTCCGTCATCGATGACGTCATCATCAGTCGGGTCATCGACGGGAGCGCGGGACAACGCATCCGGAATCCGGTGTTCTTTACCTTTTTTCCATTTAGTGGTAAATACAAAGGGACTGAGTTTTGCCTTTAATCGTTGAAGGCGGGCATTGTCCGTGTCGTCTATTGTGTATCTATTAAGTATAGTTACTAAGGGCTGGTGGTCCACAATCAGGGTGAAGTGGGGAAGGCCGAGGAGGTAGAGGCGGCATTTTTTTGTGGCCCAGGCGACGGCGAGTAGTTCCAGTTCCACCATCGCGTACCGTGATTCTGTGTCGGTTATAAATCTGGAGCCACACTTCGAGGTCTACGTGCAGAGTTACCTTGAGAGTCTGTTGTAGATCGCGTTCCAAAGCAGAAGCAAGGGCATAAACTTGTTCACTGCGGGTGAAAGAGTGAGCCTGTTGTCGCTGACAGTGGATCTTCCAGGCTTCCCGCCAACGACGAAATGCGGAGAATTCTATATCTCCGTCTATCTTTTCCACGTCCTTTATATCTAGGACGCGACGCCGAGGTTGGGGGTTATCCGCATGGTCGAGTCGTTCAGCGGCGGCATAGGCGGGGGCTGTCCGTATGCCATGCTGCGGTTGTAGAGTCACCAGCTGAGTCATCATCTGTGTTAGCTGGTTGAACCTCTGGTCAGCGCGCGCGTCAGATTCTGCGCGCTGTTGGTCTGCCGCCAGTTGCTGTCTTAAGAGTTGGCGTCGGAGGTTATCGATCTCGAGTTTGTATTCCGATTCTCCGGTACCGATAGCGGGTTCAGTGGGCTCAGACATCCAGTCTGCGTCGTCGCCTGTGTTGTCCCCGCTGACCGATTGTGTGGGTTCGCCCTGATGAGACATTGTGAGTTTTCGCGATCAGTAAACCTGTAGATTGCTGTATAGACGTTTAACAATAAATTAACATACACACTGCGCCATGTTGTGAGACGATAAGGTGAGGAAATATCAAGGTGTATTTCGTACCGCTACGCTCAGATTAAGTTTATTTTATGATAACAAGATAATTAATAATAACGTAGGTTGTTAGACGTCAGTATCAGTACTGCAGTAATATGGTACTGACATACAGCAGTACAGCAGAAAAGTGTTAATACCGCGGTACAGCAGAAATGTTACCGAATATGAAAGTATGTTAATGAGATAGAGAGTCTATAGGCTACGCGTATGGCAATTAGTAATGATATCCTCACAGTAAGTAAATATGAATTAAGATTTAGAAAAACAAAACAACATACAACACAATAAAAAGTAAATTCACGATTATTTACATGTTTCGATTAAAATTTCAGTATTGCAAGAGGTTAAAATATCGTAAACGGTAAATACAAAAAATATTTGTTTTGACCTGAAACAATGTTAGACGGAAGTGAGTTCCAAATATTGACGCGACGGTGTGCGAAACAGTTTTTGACAATTTGTATTAGGGCTGAATTAGTTACCAACCCTTTTCTCCATCTCGGACTCCTGGAGTTTTTGATCGAGCTCAGTAACTCTTCTCTTAGACTCGTCTAACTGACCTTCTGTTTTAACAACCTCCGACTCCAATAGTTGAACTCTACGGTTCAGGTTGTCTATTTCAACTTGGAAATTGTCCTCCCTGGCCCGACTTTCCGACAACTGGAAACAATTAAGAATATAAACTATGGGGAGGAAGGGAAACCGATGTGTATTTGCTGTTGATTATATATTAACTTGTATTAAAAATTATGTAGGTTGATACACGAACAGCTGTGGGTTGATACACGAATAGCTGTGGGTTGATACACGAACAGCTGTGGGAATGTAAAACAAATAAATTCGGATATTTTAGTTAGTTAATTTGTAATTCGCTATGAAAAAAACTAAATAAATTGAGAATACATAACTATTTACATCATTGTGTGCAAAGTATCACTTTGCAGCGTTATGACCCGAGTTTATTTATGTACCGAGCGAGCGCAGCGAGGGAGGTTTACATAAATAAACAAGGGTCTTTAAAGCTGAAAAGTGACCTTTGCAAGCAATGATGTATGTAATTTTGTTACATTATCTCAACTTATCAGCGTTCGGTATGTGAAGAAAGGATTTTATGGATACTCATTTATACATTTTAATCATGTACTATATCGAATATAAGTGAAATTTATTAACAGGTAACAGTATTAATTATACATTTAAATCTAATTAAAGTGTAGGGGAAGTTATCTCCTGCATGTATGTGATAAATCATTAACCCATCTTGACTATAGTCGACTGAAGCAAAGTCACCGTCTGTGTCCGTTCAGTTTCACTGAACAATGTCGTCACTTTCTTTGGTAATTTTAGTGTCCTATATTGGACGTTTCGCCATAATGGTATACAGTACACGGTAAGCGTTATTATTTACATACAGTAGCTAGTCCCGTCACTGCAAACTGGATAATACAGGATTATACTTATAGTGTAAGTATAAACTTATAGTGTAAGTATAAACTTATAGTGTAAGTATAAACTTATAGTGTAAGTATAAACTTATAGTGTAAGTACACACTTATTATGTATAAACTTATAGTGTAAGTATAAACTTATAGTGTAAGTATAAACTTATAGTGTAAGTATAAACTTATAGTATAAGTACAAACTTATAGTGTAAGTACAAACTTATAGTGTAAGTATAAACTTATAGTGTAAGTATAAACTTATAGTGTAAGTATAAACTTATAGTGTAAGTACACACTTATTATGTATAAACTTATAGTGTAAGTATAAACTTATAGTGTAAGTATAAACTTATAGTGTAAGTATAAACTTATAGTGTAAGTATAAACTTATAGTGTAAGTATAAACTTATAGTGTAAGTATAAACTTATAGTGTAAGTATAAACTTGTAGTGTAAGTATAAACTTATAGTGTAAGTATAAACTTATAGTGTAAGTATAAACTTATAGTGTAAGTATAAACTTATAGTGTAAGTATAAACGTTTTGCTCACCAGTGATTCAGCTGTTACGCATCGGTTTTCAGCGTCGTCTAGTTGCGATTTAAGCGCTCCCATTTTCTTCTTAATACCTTCCATTTTGTAAAAACAAATTATCGTAAATGACCCACTTTTATTTGCCACGTTTATAACCAATTAAAAAGGTTCGTTAATAATGATCTATTACAAAATAATGGTATTTTACAATGACTTGGTCTTTTTTTTAGAAAAAAACAAATTATATTTAACACGTATAAATATAAACTGCAGGTTTACAAATAACGTAACTGTCAATCCAGTCCATATACTTACTAATGTAAAACGTTGCCAAATTTATACAGCCTATTGAATCTTTGTAGATGTTACCGTATACTAAAGGATAAACCCACCGGAAGAAACAGTAATATACAAAGGGTTACTCAGAATACTTAATGACGCATTATACTGTAAATCCCTACATACATACCTAAGTGGAGAGAAATCTATCCGTAACCCACACACACGTTATTGTTATATCATCAGAGAAACATGTCTATACACCAACCCTAAAAGACCACCAGGCCATCGCTGGCTGGTCAAAACACTATCGAAATATATTCAATAACACTTGGGGCCTAATATCGAATGTAGTTAGTTATGCAAACTGTCAGGGAGCCATAATACACAGTTTAGTATGGGCCAAATCGAAACTGTCTGTCTGTCTGTCCGTCTGTCTCTCTGCCCGTCCGACCATTATTTGTTGAATTTTGATAAGCGTGTAAGATACGAAAGGTTTTGGAAATTATAGCAAATTTCACTCAGAAAATTAAATTAAATAAAGTGAAGTATTATTTGGCCATTAGGCCAGGGATCACGCACAAAGTCTTACGACTATTTCAAGTGCGGTCCTCCCAGAAGAATACTCCCCAGAGAAAGCTGGTATTCAATTGGCTACCATTGAATGATGGAAGGCCGAGATACACCCTGGCTAGCCTAACGAGGCTAGATATTTAAAGCATTCACGCAGAATCTAAAAACGACCCAGGTCGCAAGGGATCGAACCCACGACCTCAGGAGAGATGTTAATTCAAGCAGGCAATGGATTTAACCACTACGACAAGGTGGAGCCGGGGGTCCCGCAAAACTACATGACCGGGTCCACTGTTTTTGTGTGAGCTAAAGCCCGAGATCGTGATATTTGGATGACATACAATGTCGCCTGATCGCAACACAAAGATCTTAAACAGGAGTTATAACGATACGGTACGAAATACAATTTTCGCCTTTAAATAAAAAGATAATTTGATTTTAGAGGATGGTGTAATTAATTGCGCTCACCGACTATCCATTGATGGTTAACGGTTACAGTAGGACAAATGGTGTTCACCAATGTTAAAGGGTTTGCAAACCATGTCAAATGGTCCATAAACTAATCTCCCGAGCTTAGTTTAAAGAAATGTTTATTATCATACTAAATTACATTTATTTCGAGGAATTACTTAAGATTTAAGAAAATTACTTAAGAATTACTTTGGAATTTGATATTTCATTTCATAGTCCCCCTGTTAGTTGTTCATACAAGACTGAGAGACCGGATGCACTTGAACCCGTTTGATTTCCTTTCCTTCTTTATTGTCTATATTACTATTTACTAATTGCTGATTACTCTTAATTAAAATTAGAAAACTAAAATTATCGCAATTTCAGGTACTTCTTTACTGTAAATTGTATTGAGCTAAAAATTGACTCAACCACCGTTTTATTCATGGTAACACATTGTTTCAAGTCAATATCGTCAATAGTTCGCCAGATTTCGCGATTTTTAGTGTATCGGTTTCTCTATCTCCGTCGATCATCATAGTTCATAAATCAGGGAAAGCAAAAATCCAAAATTTGGCTTAGAATTTTCCCCAAAGAATATATTCAGCTATTGTTTCAATGTAAAAAAAATATTTTTCCCCTGCTGTAGAAATAAGATAACCAAATTATTTTAGTGTAGAAAATATGAAATTAATTAAAAACAAAAATAGGAACGAGAATATACGAAACTTATAATACGGATCGTATTTGTATCATATTATCATGGCTTGTATTTCTCGTATCGCAACGTATTCTGTTCCCGGGTGCCTGATAGATAAACAGACGGTCGGGTATGCAGAATGGGTAATAGAAACTTTGGAGGCCTGTTCTGTATAATATGTACATGTATAGGTCTAGGGGTGGGTGTATTATGTATGTGTATGTACATGTATAGGTCTAGGGGTGGGTGTATATGTATGTGTATGTAGATGTATGTATATGTTATGTAAGACTTAAGTAGTTGTAGTTAAACGTTAGTTAGGGTATGCAGAATGGACGACAGACAAAAGGACAATGGGTGGACAGATTGACAGACAAACAATTGGTTTGAACGACAGAGAATCAGACATTCTAAACAAATTCGAATCTTATAATTAAGTTCGATGGCTCGCCCCAAACGGGAGTTAAACGTAATATCAAGTAACCAAATCACCCGTCTGGGTTTATCGCAGAGAAGCAATTAATTATACTTTATTAATTCTTAATAATGGATTATAAATAATTAACATTTTTAGTTCGGGAATAACATGAAGCAAAATAATAAGCCGACGGGGTTAATTAATAACTAACTCTTATTAATTAATGCAGTGGATATCGATATTACTAACTTCATTTGAGAATAAATGGGATATAAAGAAAAATAATGCGAAATGTATCAAAATCATAATTATTGAATAAACATTATAAAAGTTCATTTGATAATAATTAATTGATGACACAATAACGGTATCAGTTACTACTACCAAAATGAAACGAATTCAGCCAATCACATTAAATTAATAAACAGACAAATAATAATTAAAATGATACATAAATTGACCACAATTAATAATACAACTCTTATTGAAGCAACATGTTAACCCAAACCATTTAAAAGTGGAGCCATTCGAGATAGCTTGAAACACTTCTAAAGGTACATGGTTAAGCAACTATATTAACTACTATGATTAAATAAAGCAGAAATTAATATCCAGCTAATAATAGGGTAATTTTATAAGCGACAATGGGAGTTCATTTCACAACAAGGAATAATGTCCAAAATGAAAACCGTTCCTCTATGAAGGAATAATGGTCCATTCTGCAGGACCTCCATGATGGACAATAAGGAATGCCTAGCAGTGCTCTGGTAGAATCTGGAATTACTTTTGATATAACCTGAAATTCTACAATAATCTAAATTCAACATACAAATGTTTTGAGAAGTTAAATAATCATTAGGCTTCTAGGTTACTCTTAGGTATTGATAAACAGCGCGGACGTCGCACATGCATCACAGAGCGGAGCGACTGTAATTTAAAAATATAACATTTAAGGTTCGTAACACTTTTTCACCTCTCGTATCTTTAAAAAACGAAAATAAAGAACAAGCGAATTATATTTCCTAAAATCAGCATGATGATCACAGAAGCAGCACCCTCTGTAAGAATTGGGGCTTAGTGTATTATTATATGCATCAAAGTTGGAAGAAAAATGTATATAAATGTAAAACAATTGGTATAGACTATAAAATAATTGGTGTCATCAGCAGACAATCTGGTTACCTAGGTATCCGCCAGCTCAGCCAACGTTTCTTCCAGCTCGGACTTGGCCTTCTTATATTGTTCGTTAGCTTTCTCTAGTTGATTCTCCATGTCGTCCACCTGGCGTTGCAGCTTGGTTGCCTCGCGTTCGGCAGCCTCAGCTCTCTCCTGCGCATCCTGGAGTTTAGCGGTGAGTTCACGGACGCGGTCCTCGTTGCTGGTCTCCTTGTCTATCGCGTCTTCGTTGTTTGCCTGTAGACTACGGATCGTCGAGGTCAGCTTCAACATCTCTTCATCCATATCCCTGAGAAAAACAATAAGGAATTAGTTAGAATTAAAGTAATAATCTGTACAAAGTTGAATGATTAAGACTTTACTTATTAACCTCGCCGGCGCTCGGTAAATATAATGCGTATATATTGAAAAAAGTTATACTTTTTTCCCCATGTAATAAATAATTATTAAAAATGTTGGTGGGAATGTAACTTTTTTAAAATGTTGCAACAACTTATTGCTGGATTCCTCACACAAATAAACTGATGTTTCTGAGTGTGCCCAGCAACTTATTGCTGTTGAACCCCCCACCCCCCCCCCCCCCCCCCCCCCACACGAACCAACTTTGGTTTCAGAAACAAAACTGAAAACTTTAAGAAAATCTAATTCAAAATTACAATCCCGATCCAGTAAATCCCAAAAGGTTTGATCCCGTTTATTGGAGTTTATTTTAATGAGGAATTGATCCTATTTATATTTATATTTGTTCCAGAACAATAATAGTTGGAGCTTTTGACAGCTTTTATGCAGCACACCTTTGCAACACCAAAAATAACAATGAAAAATCAAGAATTTTACAAATATATTGCTATTTTCGGAATCGTCGCAAACAGTATCCCTATGGGAGACTAAAAAATAAAAAAAAATGTTAAAAATATTACAAAATTTGGAAATATTGTTACTTTTAGTTTTGAATTTAGTCAGTTTGCATCAATACTGATCTCTATGGCCGTTTTTCCCGAAATGGTATTTTCGCAAACTTTTTCCTCAAACTACTTTTGAACCACATAACCGATTTAAGTTTTATACCTGTGTTCAGCATTACGTAGACAAACATTCCCTGCAAAAGATGACTAGACAGAATTTTGTAATTTTCTCTAAAAAAAAGATGGCACTTTTGTAGCCATTTTTTGCAAAAATAACGTTTTTTTACTTTCCAAAATAAACAACCTGTAACTTTTTTTGAAACTAAATTTCACAATTCTGTCTATGTAATATTTTCATGGCATGTTAGTCTATATATCTCGGAAAATAGGATGAAAAATCGCTTCAAAGGAATTAGGAGAATCTGTGACAAATGGCATTTTCCGAAAACCGCCCATAAAGATTTGTATTGATGGCAACTGACAAAACTGAACACAAAAGGTGACATTTTTAAATTCTTTAAATATTAACAGTTTTTTTTATGGTTTTAGCCCCCAATGGGTTATTTTTGGGCTAATTCCAAAAATATAACAATAAATTATTTGCGAAATTTTTTGTTGTCATTTTTGGTGATAAAAACGTCTGACGCAAAAATTTCAAATTTGAAATTATTAATTAAAATTTACAAATCAGGAATATATAACTTGAGAACAATGAAACATCATAATATCGAAAAATGGGATTTCAGATTCGAAATCAACGTAAAGTTTGACATCATTTTGATTATTTAACGAAAAAAAGTGAACAATAATTTGATATAGCGGTAATGAAACACGAATTATCTCTGACAAATATATTATTTTATTTATGGTTTTTTTTTCACTATAATATTTCAATTTAGGGATGTAGCGGAATTCCGTTCCGGCCGGAATTCCGACTTTTTTGAACCGATTCCGGTTCCGGCCGGAAAGACAAAGATTCCGGCGCCGGAATGGCGACATCTTCGGTTTTGTTATGAAAATATTCATATTAAAACATCCTTCTGATAATATTATTTTTGGATTAAAACTTTATTTTTAAACGTTTTAACTAACGAATCACAATATCATATACCAAGAAAAGCCGCTAGAGCAAGACACATAGAATGATGGAATGTTTTTTAAAACATTCGACTCAAATAAAAGGTTACAGTGTTTTAACTTCCTATTGAAAAGTTTACTAAAACAAATTGACTACTGGTGGGGTGGGTACGTCTAAAGTCTAGTGAGTTTACATTTAAAACTGTTAGATTGATAATTATAATAATTAGTGGTAGTTTATTATTATTATTAAATTATATTCTGAACCTGTGTATCCAATGAAGCGTTTTTACGGTTTTTTTTCTATACAATTTTTAATTTCAAGAAAAATCGTCATTGGTTCAGAAAATTCGACCTTTTCGTACCTCGGTTATTGTAAGGTTTATAACAACCAAGTGCAAATAGGAAGGAAGCATATAATATAAACAGATATTTGTTCTAGAACCTAGCTAAAATTGGATCGATACTGTCGAAGTTATACCATAATAATACCATAAAATATGGCTAATGGTGTACAAATGGTAAGTGTAACGAAGCGTTTACGAAATACGAAATTATTCGTGCAATCAACCAACTAACCGTGACCCAAGGGGCCCTAGATGATAGGTAGTATCTCAGGGAATAAAACTCCATGTTCTCTTTTATTGGTACCTTATATAATTTGGTGACTAACTTGTTTCTTTTCTCGGATACTTCGAGTTTGTTTTCGGCTGACTCCAGACTCGCGTCCATCATCTGTAGTTTCCGCTGAATATCCTCAAACTTTCTGTCGGATTCCTCAGCCATTTGCAGCGATTTTTTTAACTCTTCTTCCAGTTTATCGATTTTTTCATCGTCAACGGACGCTCTGTTGCTGAGAACCTTAAGAATAGGAATATCGTAGTTACTGTATAAACAACGTTCCAGCTATGTTATAGAGTAACTGCAATGTGACATGGATGTCTGGGTTTTTATTTATAAACAAAATGTTCTAGAACATGGTGCATTTAACAGATAGAATAAATTGACTGCAGCTGAAGCAATTACATGCAACATTTGAACGCCCATATCTCAGATAGTTCCCAAACCAAATTCAAATATTTATACATATTTGGAATTCTTGCAGGGCCAGCTTTCCATTGGTACCAACGACACAAAAAGATTGAAGAATAACTGCGGTGTAACTGGTGCAATATCGACGGAGACACTTTTTTTAAACGTTTGTAGTTAAAGATTGAAAGCAAAAATTAAAATTCAGTCTCACTCACGGAGGAGGAGGGAGGTGAAACTGACTCTGTTTCAAATTTAACGCAATCTGATGAAGACATGTAGAAAATTATTTTTTTGGGGAGTGGGGGACATCATCATCTTACCAGACATGACTAGGACTCAGTTTCACCAACTGGCGAGAACACCTGAGCTTCCGCTCATGTGAATAATACCACGCTTTCACTTTTCAGTCGAAATTCTACTGGTATATTATATATGAAAAATTTTGTATTTTTCCAAATTTCTCATTTTTATGTGTTTTATAGCGCTTATTTCTGTTTATTGTTTTGTTAGAATCAGCCCTTATGAAACCTGTGGTTTTAACTGGTATTCTTCACTTGAGGTAAACTGCAAAGTGAAATATAACATCAGTAATTCTGGTATACTTCACATGGGCCTGAGCTTAAGTGTCACAATAAAACAATTCAATGCTTGAATCTGTTACTTCTGGTATTCCATGACATAATTTTATTCCTTTAAATTCCCTTTAGTCATAACTACAATTATCTCTGGAATAACATTTAAATCTTTCCCCTTTCATCCTGATCTTTCGTCACTTATATTGATAAAACAAAAATATTACCTATTAATATATCATCGGTAACATTTACTATACTTTTATTCAAGGTAACATGCAATATCTGCTTGACTATATTGGAAGTCAATACTACTGGTTATGGATATTATATAATATGTTTATGGCAGATTTGAGTCAGTCTGTCTATCTGTAGATCGCGCTCTTCTGTCTGTCTTACATTTTAACGGACATCGATAACTCGCTACAGCTGTCATAAATGGCCATAATTGGAATAAGTTATAGATTCTAGATTGTATATTTAAACCAACAGAGGATAATTAATAATAATTATTTTCGGATAATAAATAAGATCATATTAACCTTTCTCTCACGTTCAACGGTCTCTATCTGCTCTTCTAAGGATTTACATTTGATTTTACATCCATCGTAATCGGTTTCAAGCTTAGATACCTCCTCCTCAGACAGCAAGAGTTTCCGTGAAAGATGCTGCGCTTCCTGTTCTGCCGTATCAGCTCTTTCAGTTTGTTGTGTTATCTGATATATAAAATTAAAATATAAAAGATAAAATTACATTAACCTAACCATAGCAACCTAGGTAAGTAAACTTTTACCTTAAGATAGGTAGTAGTTACTCACGGTATTATGTTCAGCCAAGGCCATGGTTCAGCACTAGTGCCTGCCTAAAGGTCATCATTAACTTTATCCGGGAAGAATGAACTTAAACATAAATGTACTTACAATCTTGTCCTTTTCCTTAAGTTCCTCCCTTGCTGTATCAGCATCCACCTTGAGAGCTTGGAGTTTCTTCTTGATATTTTCCATTGTAACAGTAGACAATTAGTCAATTAAAAATGTAATTAAAATATTGAAAATAACACACAATTACAAAATTATTCGATAATGTAAAACTGATTCAGAATCTACGACTGGGGTCTTTGTAGATTGTTTGATTACAAATAAGTACATCACCGACTGACATCCTATTATCCCGCTTCACAGGATAATAAAACTAAACCCAAGTTATACAACGTAGGCAGAGTGACTGTAAAACAGGGTGAATGAAAAACAGAGTGACTGTAAAGCAGGGTGAATAACAAGGTGAATGTAACACAGGGTGAATGTAACACAGGGTGAATGTAAAACAGAAACAGGGTGACTGTGAAACAGGGTGAATGTAAAACAGGGTGAATGTAACACAGGGTGAATGTAACACAGGGTGAATGTAAAACAGAAACAGGGTGACTGTGAAACAGGGTGAATGTAAAACAGGGTGAATGTAACACAGGGTTAATGTAAAACAGAGTGACTGTAAAACAAGGTGAATTTAACACAGGGTGAATGTAAAACAGAGTGACTGTAAAACAGGGTGAAAAAAAAACAGGGTGAATGTAACACAGGGTGAATGTAAAACAGAAACAGGGTGACTGTGAAACAGGGTGAATGTAAAACAGGGTGAATTTAAAACAGGGTGAAAAAAAACAGGGTGAATATAACACAGGGTGAATGTAAAACAGAGTGACTGTAAAACAAGGTGAATTTAACACAGGGTGAATGTAAAACAGAGTGACTGTAAAACAGGGTGAAAAAAAACAGGGTGAATGTAACACAGGGTGAATGTAAAACAGAGTGACTGTAAAACAGGGTGAAAAAAAACAGGGTGAATGTAACACAGGGTGAATGTAAAACAGAGTGACTGTAAAACAGGGTGAAAAAAAAACAGGGTGAATGTAACACAGGGTGAATGTAAAACAGAGTAACTGTAAAACAGGGTGAAGAAAAACAGGGTGAATATAAATCAGGGTGAATGTAAAACAGGGTGAATGTAAAAGAGTGACTGTAAAACAGGGTGAATAACAAGATGAATGTAACACAGGGTGAATGTAAAACAGAGTGACTGTAAAACAGGGTGAAGAAAAACAGGGTGAATGTAACACAGGGTGAATGTAAAACAGAGTGACTGTAAAACAGGGTGAAAAAAAAACAGGGTGAATGTAACACAGGGTGAATGTAAAACAGAGTGACTGTAAAACAGGGTGAAAAAAAAACAGGGTGAATGTAACACAGGGTGAATGTAAAGTGAAAAAAAAACAGGGTGAATGTAACACAGGGTGAATGTAAAACAGAAACAGGGTGACTGTGAAACAGGGTGAATGTAAAACAGGGTGAATGTAAAACAGGGTGAAAAAAAACAGGGTGAATATAACACAGGGTGAATGTAAAACAGAGTGACTGTAAAACAAGGTGAATTTAACACAGGGTGAATGTAAAACAGAGTGACTGTAAAACAGGGTGAAAAAAAACAGGGTGAATGTAACACAGGGTGAATGTAAAACAGAGTGACTGTAAAACAGGGTGAAAAAAAACAGGGTGAATGTAACACAGGGTGAATGTAAAACAGAGTGACTGTAAAACAGGGTGAAAAAAAAACAGGGTGAATGTAACACAGGGTGAATGTAAAACAGAGTAACTGTAAAACAGGGTGAAGAAAAACAGGGTGAATATAAATCAGGGTGAATGTAAAACAGGGTGAATGTAAAAGAGTGACTGTAAAACAGGGTGAATAACAAGATGAATGTAACACAGGGTGAATGTAAACAGAGTGACTGTAAAACAGGGTGAAGAAAAACAGGGTGAATGTAACACAGGGTGAATGTAAAACAGAGTGACTGTAAAACAGGGTGAAAAAAAAACAGGGTGAATGTAACACAGGGTGAATGTAAAACAGAGTGACTGTAAAACAGGGTGAAAAAAAAACAGGGTGAATGTAACACAGGGTGAATGTAAAACAGAGTAACTGTAAAACAGGGTGAAGAAAAACAGGGTGAATATAAATCAGGGTGAATGTAAAACAGGGTGAATGTAAAAGAGTGACTGTAAAACAGGGTGAATAACAAGATGAATGTAACACAGGGTGAATGTAACACAGGGTGAATGTAAAACAGAGTGACTGTAAAACAGGGTGAAAAAAAAACAGAGTGACTGTAAAACAGGGTTAAGAAAAACAGGGTGAATATAAATCAGGGTGAATGTAAAACAGGGTGAATGTAAATCATCGTGAATGAAGACAGGGTGAATGTAACACAGGGTGACTGTAAAACAGGGTGAATGAAAAACAAGGTGAAGAAAAACAGGGTGAATGTAAAACAGAGTGAAAAAAAAACAGAGTGACTGTAAAACAGGGTTAAGAAAAACAGGGTGAATATAAATCAGGGTGAATATAAAACAGGGTGAATGTAACACAGGGTGAATGTAAAACAGGGTGAATGTAAAACTGACTGTAAAACAGGGTGAATGAAAAACAAGGTGAAGAAAAACAGGGTGAATGTAAATTAGGGTGAATGTTAAAACAAGGTTAATGTAAATCAGGGTGAATGTAAAACAGGGAGGATGTAAATCAGGGTGAATGAAAAACAGGGTGAATGTAAAACAGAGTGAATAACAGGGTAAATGTAAAACAGGGCGAATAACATGGTGAATTTAAAACAGAGTGACCGTAAAACAGGGTGAATGAAAACAGGGTGTATGTAAATCAGGGCGAATGAAAAAGAGGGTGAATGTAAATCAGGGTGTATAAAAAACAGGCAAGCAAGCCGAAAATGATAAACACGGTGTGGCCTTAATTGTCTATCACCACGTTGCTTATAGTACGTGTCCGTGCCACCTGGTGACAGTGCCATCCAGGGACACAGATGTAGGTGCGACCACGGGGCACTGGTATAAGTGCCATCACGGGCACTGGTGTAAATGCCATCACGGCACTGGTGTAAATGCCACCCAGGGGCACCGGTGTAAGTGCCACACAGGGGCACTGGTGTAAGTGCCACCCAGGGGCACTGGTGTAAGTGCCATCACGGGCACTGGTGTAAGTGCACCACGGGCACTGGTGTAAGTGCCATCACGGACACTGTTGTACGTTCCACCCAGGAACACTAGTTTAAGTGCCATCACGGGCACTGGTGTAAGTGCCACCCTGGGGCACTGGTGTAAGTGCCATCACGGGCGCTGGTGTAAGTGCCATCACTGGCACTGGTGTAAATGCCATCCAGGGGCACCGGTGTAAGTGCCACACAGGGGCACTGGTGTAAGTGCCACCCAGGGGCACTGGTGTAAGTGCCATCACGGGCACTGGTGTAAGTGCACCACGGGCACTGGTGTAACTGCCATCACGGGCACTGTTGTACGTTCCACCCAGGAACACTAGTTTAAGTGCCATCACGGGCACTGGTGTAAGGGGCATCACGGGCACTGGTGTAAGTGCCACCCTGGGGCACTGGTCTAAGTGCCATCACGGGCGCTGGTGTAAGTGCCATCACGGGCACTGGTGTAAGTCCAGCACGGGGCAATGGTGTAAGTGCCACCCAGGAACATTGGTGTGAGTGTCACCCAGGAACATTGGTGTGAGTGTCACGCAAGGGCACTGCTGTAAGTGCCACCACGAAAACTGGTGTAAGTGCTACCACTGGCACTGGTGTAAGAATCACCCATGAACATTGGTGTGAGTGTCACACAGGGGCACTGCTGTAAGTGCCACCACAGGCACTGGTCTATGTGCCACCACTGGCACTGGTGTAAGAGCCACCCAGGAACATTGGTGTGAGTGCCACCCAGGGACACAGCAAAGGTGCAAGTGCCACCCAGGAACATTGATGTGAGTGTCACCCAGTGGCACTGGTGTAAGTGCCACCCAGGAACATTGGTGTGAGTGTCACCCAGGGGCACTGGTGTAAGTGCCATCACTGGCACTGGTGTAAATGCCATCACGGGCACTGGTGTAAGTCCCACCCAGGAAAATTGGTGTGAGTGTCACCCAGGGGCACTGCTGTAAGTGCCACCATGGGCACTGGTGTAAGTGCCACCACTGGCACTGGTATAAGTGCCACCCAGGAACATTGGTGAGTGTCACCCAGGGGCACTGGTGTAAGTGCCATCACTGGCACTGGTGTAAGTGTCACCACGGGCACTGGTGTAATTGCCACCCAGGAACATTGATGTGAGTGTCACCCAGGGGCCCTGGTTTAAGTGCCATCACGGGTACTGGTGTAAGTGTCACCACTAGCACTGGTGTAAGAGCCACCAAGGAACATTGATGTGAGTGTCACCCAGTGGCACTGGTGTAAGTGCCACCACTGGCACTGGTGTAAGTGCCACCCAGGAACATTGGTGTGAGTGTCACCCAGGGGAACTGGTGTAAGTGCCACCACGGGCACTGGTGTAAGTGCCACCCAGGAACATTGGTGTGAGTGTCACCCAGGGGAACTGGTGTAAGTGCCACCACGGGCACTGGTGCAAGTGCCACCCAGGAACATTGGTGTGAGTGTCACCACGGGCACTGGTGTAAGTGCCACCACGGGCACTGGTGTAAGTGCCAACCAGGAACCTGGGTGAGTGTCACCCAGGGGCACAGGTGTAAGTGCCACCCAGGAACATTGATGTGAGTGTCACCCAGTGGCACTGGTGTAAGTGCCACCACTGGCACTGGTGTAAGTGCCACCACTGGCACTGGTGTAAGTGCCACCCAGGAACATTGGTGTGAGTGTCACCCAGGGGAACTGGTGTAAGTGCCACCACGGGCACTGGTTTAAGTGCCACCACTGGCACTGGTGTATGTGCCACCCAGGAATATTGGTGTGAGTGTCACCCAGGGGCACTGGTGTAAGTGCCACCACGGGCACTGGTGCAAGTGCCACCCAGGAACATTGGTGTGAGTGTCACCACGGGCACTGGTGTAAGTGCCACCACGGGCACTGGTGTAAGTGCCAACCAGGAACCTGGGTGAGTGTCACCCAGGGGCACTGGTGAGTGCCACCCAAGTGCACCGGTGTAAGTGCCACACCCAGGGGCACCGATGTAAGTGCCACGCATGAGCACTAGTGTAAGTGCCACCGAGGGGCACTGGTTAAGTGCCACTGAGGGGCACTGGTGAAAGTGCCACCCAGGAACATTGTTGTGAGTGTCACCCAGGGGCACTGATGTAAGTGCCACCACAGGCACTGGTGTAAGTGTCACCCAGGGACACTGCTGTAAGTGCCACCACGGGCACTGGTGTAAGGTCCACCACTGGCACTGGTGTAAGTGTCACCCAGGGGCACTGCTGTAAGTGCCACCACGTGCACTGGTGTAAGGTCCACCACTGGCACTGGTGTACGTGACACAACGGGCACTTGTGTAAGTGCCACCGAGAGGAACTGGTGTGAGTGCCACCCAAGTGCACCGGTGTAAGTGCCACACCCAGGGGCAACTGTGTAAGTGCCACCCATGAGCACTAGTGTAAGTGCCACCGAGGGGCACTGGTGTACGTGACGCAACGGGCACTGGTGTACGTGACACTACGGCAACTGGTGTAAGTGCCACCGAGGGGTACTGGTGCAAGTGCCACCGAGGGGCACTTGTATAAGTGCCACCCAGGAACATTGGTGTGAGGGCCACCCTGGGGCACTGGTGTAACAGCCACCCATGAACTGGTGTAAGTGCCTCCCAGAAGATAGCTGGTTACAGTTCCAGGGATTAGTTTAATTATCATAGAAATGATTCCAGATCTAGAAGCGTTCCCTTAGTGTTAGTGACGATACTACTTAATTGCGTTTCAAGTACAAAGCCAAAATGCATTGGATAATATATATTTTTGGTACCACGGTAACTGAAAGAGCTGTTCGGTCATTGTAAGGTCAACCACAGGCACAGAAATGACAAAGCTGTCACAGTAATTCAACGTTGTATATCGGATATAAATATTAAATTGTGGAAGATCAGCCTCTAAGATACGCCTAGGTAACACAAACTCTTTAATGTCTCAACTGCATTTATTGACTATAGAAGTAAAAACAATTTGAAAAAACGACGACGCGAAAATGCAATAAATTTAAAAAAGGTCCTACAAATACATAGAATGAACACAAACAGCAATGTGTAATAGTCTATCTAATATTACTAGTGAGTTGAGGAAATGTAACAGATGTATGTTAGCTAGTAATCAGGAAAGTACAGAGTCCATCACACGTCTCTATAGCTAACACACCCAACCAAGAACTGCACAAATATAATCATATCCGTCGATCACTGCCGTACCATCTCATATGGATAGTATAGCGGCGCACATAATATATTATTATTAGACAATACAAACCTAAACCTTTTAGTCGTTAATGACGGCTACCAGTATCAGAAATAAAATATATCCAGTTTACCTTCACATTAGTTGGCACATACAAAAAAAACAATGCTATAAACGAAACTAATATTTACAGAAACGTTAAATATGCGTTCCTAATACCCAACAGAAAAATAATAATAATGCATAACATTACTTTGACTTTGATTCTTGAGATAAAAAGTTAGTTTTTAAAACTCCAGACAATTTTAGAAAAGTGAACCTTTTTTGTAAACGGCGAGTCTTTAATGCTACGGGCATATTTGATTATTTAAGTTCTGGAGTTTCCATTCTCTATATTTAGTTAATTTTTTTTAAATATGTGTGGTTGTGTAACTATATAATAATATGTTTAACATAGAATTGTGTTAAACAATTCTTAACACATTGTTACTATCAATAACATAGAATCATGACTTATAATCACAACAAAGGTATAGCGGCCGGGGGGGGGGGGGGGGGGGGGGGATTTGAGCAAAAATTGTTGGTCCTGAGGTAATTATGGGATGTAAACAACGCGATAATAATTATATTTCATTTCTAAACAAAACAGATGAGTTGTTGTTTCAATAGTCTCACAAAAATGGTAGTGTAACTAAAGCTGTAAAGATAAGATTTATAAGATATACAATCTTCAATTCCGCATTTCATGTCCGTAAACCGAGTGGTGGAGAAAGTATTCTCAGTATTCTAGCCTACCAAATTAACCGTGTATTTAAAAATATTTAGGGTAATTTTTGAATCACATTTACTTATCAATAACTGAATTATAAATAAAAAAAGGTAAAAAATGTAAATCCTAACACCATGAGGCCGAACTATTGAGCCAAGTTAAATGGTTACTTTGTGTTCTGTTATAATTTGTTCAGTCAATTCTTCATATATCAGTGCGTGGTACATTCTACCTTCGTTTTATGAAGACCAAGACCAGCGGGTTCACAGTTTACAGATACACTTAGCGGTAACATCACTGTTATGGTTTATGTGGCGCATTTTGAGCGCCAGATTGTCACCGATTCAAACGCATTCTCGCTGTGATTGACCAGCATAATGAATTCACAAGCTGCCAGCTGTCACCTCTAAGTGTACACCTGTAAACCGGGCTTTAGGCTACCCGCATTCTACTCAAACTATTACTTAAATAAAAAGTGAAGCGGATTCGGACTTGAATACGACGCAGGACTTCCGGTCTCCTCTCACATTTAGGTTTCAATCGAAAGGGGATCAATAGGGGCCGTTGAAGATAAAGGTTAAAAAAATATTGAGTTTACAAAAAATATTGAGATTACAAAAAAATATTGAGTTTACAAAAAATATTGAGATTTCAAAAAATATTGAGATTTCAAAAAAATATTTTGAGATTACTTTTCGGTCGAAATATGACAAGAAAATTCCCAGTTACTGCAGTAAAGCCACTGCAGGTGATCATTGAAAAAGGTTCATTTAACATCATAATATTAACATCCACATCACCAAAAATGGTTTCCATATCATAAAAGTATTGTATCCAAAGTTAAAGAAATGGATATGGATATGAGTAAATATTTTACCGCTTAGAAAAAAATATTGGGATGTAAAGTCTCCTGAAAATTTTTCATATTAATTTAAATTTATGATGCTGTAGACTATCATGCAAATGCAAGTATATTTTGGAAGTACCACTTCGGTAAACTATTTCACAAAAATAATTATTGTATTTCAATAAGCCTTCTTTAAAGAAACAAATGTTTTACTCACTACTGCTGGAACATACTTACATATAATAATACTAAAGTTTAGTTATTCTGAAACAGAAAGGCTTTCTGGCAAACTTTCTTCTCCACAAATAGTAAATAAAATATAGTTTTGGGAATTTTAGGGGAATTATTTTTTTGTCCGGTTGTGGTTGAACTGTGTCGGAATACGGTCACTCCGGAAATGAGGCCTGACGATTCTGGACATCGACATTATTTATTAATTTAATTTTTCTCGTAAGTAAAGCGGAATTGTGTTAAAGAAAAACGTCCTCAAAACGTTCAAAATGTCCTGGGAAATTTTTTCGACTAAAAGTCCATTCAGCCCCGGGGTGAGATCATATTCAAGGCCGAAATGTCACAAGTCACACAACTCCACCACAATCCACATCCTGTCTCTACTCCTATGATACGGATATTGTTCCTCTATTATCTACTACTATACTGTAAAAAACATATTTTTAAATAAAAAATATTCCGGCCGTAAAAAGTATATTTCTTCTGAAAAAATGTTTAATCGAAAAGGGACTATTATCTATAAATCTGGTAAAATGTTTCTCAATATTTTTTTAACCTTTTGGTTTCATCGGCGCTTCATATTCAAGAACCTCATTCGTGCTCAGCTGTTGTCCTCATCCGTGCTCAGCTGTTGTCCTCATCCGTGCTCAGCTGTTGTCCTCGTTAGTGCTCAGCTGTTGTCCCCATTCGTGCTCAGCTGTTGTCCTCATTCGTGCTCAGCTGTTGTCCTCATTAGTGCTCAGCTGTTGTCCTCATTAGTGCTCAGCTGTTGTCCTCATCCGTGCTCAGCTGTTGTCCTCATCCGTGCTCAGCTGTTGTCCTCATTCGTGCTCAGCTGTTGTCCCCATTCGTGCTCAGCTGTTGTCCTCATTCGTGCTCAGCTGTTGTCCTCATCCGTGCTCAGCTGTTGTCCTCGTTAGTGCTCAGCTGTTGTCCCCATTCGTGCTCAGCTGTTGTCCCCATTCGTGCTCAGCTATTGTCCTCATTCGTGCTCAGCTGTTGTCCACATCCGTGCTCAGCTGTTGTCCTCGTTAGTGCTCAGCTGTTGTCCTCATTCGCGCTCAGCTGTTGTCCTCATCCGTGCTCAGCTGTTGTCCTCGTTAGTGCTCAGCTGTTGTCCTCATTCGTGCTCAGCTGTTGTCCTCATCCGTGCTCAGCTATTGTCCTCGTTAGTGCCCAGCTGTTGTTCTCATTCGCGCTCAGCTGTTGTCCTCATCCGTGCTCAGCTGTTGTCCCCATTCGTGCTCAGCTATTGTCCTCATTCGTGCTCAGCTGTTGTCCCCATCCGTGCTCAGCTGTTGTCCCCATTCGTGCTCAGCTGTTGTCCTCATTCGTGCTCAGCTGTTGTCCTCATCCGTGCTCAGCTGTTGTCCTCGTTAGTGCTCAGCTGTCGTCCCCATTCGTGCTCAGCTGTTGTCCTCATCCGTGCTCAGCTGTTGTCCTCATTAGTGCTCAGCTGTTGTCCTCATTAGTGCTCAGCTGTTGTCCTCATCCGTGCTCAGCTGTTGTCCTCATCCGTGCTCAGCTGTTGTCCTCATTAGTGCTCAGCTGTTGTCCCCATTCGTGCTCAGCTGTTGTCCTCATTCGTGCTCAGCTGTTGTCCCCATCCGTGCTCAGCTGTTGACCCCATTCGTGCTCAGCTGTTGTCCTCATTAGTGCTCAGCTGTTGTCCTGATTAGTGCTCAGCTGTTGTCCCCATCCGTGCTCAGCTGTTGTCCCCATTCGTGCTCAGCTGTTGTCATCATTAGTGCTCAGCTGTTGTCCTCATTAGTGCTCAGCTGTTGTCCTCATCCGTGCTCAGATGTTGTCCTCATCCGTGCTCAGCTGTTGTCCTCATTCGTGCTCAGCTGTTGTCCCCATTCGTGCTCAGCTGTTGTCCCCATTCGTGCTCAGCTGTTGTCCTCATTAGTGCTAAGCTGTTGTCCTCATTAGTGCTCAGCTGTTGTCCTCATCCGTGATCAGCTGTTGTCCTCATCCGTGCTCAGCTGTTGTCCTCATTAGTGCTCAGCTGTTGTCCTCATTAGTGCTCAGCTGTTGTCCTCATTAGTGCTCAGTTGTTGTGCAGTTAAAAATTTTGCCTCTGCATCACACTGTTACAGATTGAATCTACGGATTTCACTAAAAACATAAAACTTGGTTACTAAACTAAAAATAAAACATATTTTTTAACTCACCAACCAACAACGTTATATATTACAGTGATGTGAGTAAACGATTCCAGCTAGTGTCCCGTGTAGGTTCAATGTTGAGTTGAGTTATGGAGATCAATGGAATTCTAATCTGGAAAGATTAGACAGTAAACAGCATCAATATTTATTGGTTTTAGTCAGTAGATTTTTTATACACATACACACACCCCCACACACACGCACTGAACAATGCAACTTAAATCCGAAATTGAAAAATTTCAGCTTTGGTCACACAAACACAATCCGTTGTAGTACTAATGCAATGCAATATGAATGGTGCAAGTGCAATACCAATAACGACGGAGCCAAAAATAAAGCGGCCCAAATCAAAAAATCAACCTGTTAGCCGTGCAATCTACAGTCCAGTGTCAATGTGATGGCGGGCATCGAATAAAAGATATTCATTGGCCATCAAGTCGTCTCAAAATAGTACAAGGCAGTACACAGGTAATGGTCGGCTAACCTGTAATTTATCATTACTTGTTAACAACTCAACCAATTTTCGTTCAAATTTTGTAAAGAAATATTCAGCGCAAAATTTGTGTTTTATTTTTTTCTTTTAGAATTTTATTCATTTTTTTTTAATTTAATATTTTTGACAAATAGTTTGTAGGATCGCCTACAATCTTGATGATAAAACACAAATTCACTATCAATACCTCACTGAGGGGAAAGTGGGGGAATTAGAAACACTTTTTGGATTTTAAAAAATTAAAAGTGCACTCATTTCTACACAAGCATTCATAGAGGAAATATAACTATAGATTTGGAATCATGCATCTCTCTGCTAACAATAGAACATCCTATCTCGTCTGCATATCACTATCTGGTAGTGACAGGCAGACGAGATTTTTTTAAGTCGAGATTGTTTCCATTTACCCCACAATGGGGTAAATGGAAACAGGGTTTGCCGCCCAATAGTTAAATCAACCATAAATTCACATGGGGTAATTGGAATATTTCTAATTACCACATGGGAATGTAGATTAAATTGCGCACAATTTGATATATAACATGTCTATGTTGCCACATATGTTTAATATTTAAAGTGTTTCACAAACCTTCAAAAATTAACAGAGATATGCGATATGTGCATGTTTGTGAATAAATGACATCCAGCAACAATATGGATATATGAAAACTAATTATAGCTCTTTATATAACTAAATTAAACTTAATTTATTTAAATTAAAATGAATTAGCTTAACTTAAATTAAAATTAGAATTTCTTGTGGGTTCTGCACAGCCCCATTCCCGCTTTTCCTATTACCACCAGATATTGGGCCAATGTTTCCTCGTTGGCTTTTCCGAGAAAACATCTACGCTCATGACCTATATAATTAGGATCACTAAATCACTATATTTAAGTTTCTTCTTCCCAGAGGGTACCCCCAGGAATTCCAAAGGTATATGCAGCCTCCCGAATAGTGGCATGACCACTGGAAATGGTAACAGAGCAGCAGATAGAGATTCCATAGAGTATGACGCCCAGGCAACGCAGGCAGCCATGAAGTTTTGGTAAAAATTGAGGGAAAGGAGCAGGTTACAGAGGCTGGCTTTTCTAACCCAAACAATAAACGGCCACATTCCCAAATGAGGGAAAGGAGCAGATTACAGAGGCAGGCTTTTCCAACCAAAACAATAAACGGCCACCTTACCAATTGAGGGAAAGCAGCAGGTTACAGAGGTGGGCTATTCTAACCAAAACAGTAAACGATCACTTTACCAATTGAGGGAAACCATATGGTCAGACTTCTAGTAGTCACTAGTCACATGGTCAGACTGTCAGTAGTCACTCTATAACCAAAAAAATCAGGCAGTCAAGCAATAGGCAGATAGGTACCGGTACGCAGATCACTCTGAGGCGTAGAGGCGGCAGATCACTGTGAGGGCTATACTGCCTTTACAGAAGCAGTTAAGTTAGCAGCTGCAGAAACAGTTCCTGTATACCCCCGAAACAGGAAAAGGGCCCCCTGGACTGACAACAAAATTCAGAAGTGCCGAAATGACCTTGATAAGGCGCAGAAAGAGTCCCGACTCAAACAGACTACAGCGGCCAAGAATGCAGTTAAGGCTGCATCTAGGTCCCTGAACAGGCAGTACTCTGCTAATCTACAGGAGCTAATAAACCAACAGGTTGATGCCATCAATGATGCTGACGACAGCAGGCAATCATCCCAGGCATGGAAATCGATCAATCTGCTTACTGGGCGGAAAAGCCAACCAACCACCAAGGTTAAGGCTGAATCACCAGCCGATCGCCTCAATGGTTGGAAGGCCCACTTTGAAAAGCTCCTCAATAATGACAGGGTATTGCCTGATAACTTTTTAGAAGTAAAAGTGTCTGAGTCTGTACTCCCAGATATTCCCATTGGCGATATCTCCTTTGCAGAAGTGAAGGCTGCTGCAAAGAGCATTAAGACCAATCGTGCCAGTGGAGTAGATGGTGTTCCCCCTGAGGTCTTTAAAATACCTGAGTGGTTAAAGCTCATCTATCCCATCATAGTAGACATGTACCGAACAACAAGAGTCCCACAAGAAATGAAAACAAATAAGTTGGTGCCAGTTCCCAAGAAGGGCAACCTAACACTCTATGGTTCTTTTCGGGCAATCTCATTAATCGGAAAGTTAGGTCCAATTATTTAGAGCAGCAGTAGTTCCAGTACTCCTCTTTGGGAGTCCATGCTGGGCTCTAACTGCTGAGGACACCAAATCTCTGGATGGCACATTCACAAGAATGCTACGCCGGGTTCACTGTGTCAAGTACAATGCACACATCTCCAACCAGACACTATATAACATTGGAGGTGTCTCATTGGTTCCCCCAAGCTTGACACTAGAACAAAATCGCCTCCGCTTTGCAGGACATTGCTTTCGCCGTGAGGACCAGCCAGTGCATAATCTTGTACTTTGGCAGCCTCATGGAGTGAATAAGCATGGTGGACAGCCCATGACTTTCTTGAGACGCATCTTAAAGGACACTGGCCTTGAAGATGCGGATGATCTAGCAAATGTCATGGGTGATAGGGAGTGGTGGCGGTGCAATTTTGTCGATAAGCCGGCACAGAATTCTTAAAAATGCAGCTGCAATGCAGCATGCCGATCCTAGTAGTACCGGTACGCAGCTGTATGACAATTAGAAACTGTTGAAAAGGACGGTCCCCAAAGTAACAGGACCAGCTAAAAATATTAATGTTTCCAATTACCCCATGGCACCAAAATTTGACCATTTTTTAAATTATGTTGAAAAAAACAAATTTTAATTATGCTATCATTTAATTAGGTTGTCTACTGAAAAGATGACATAATAAGCTTTAAATTAAGCTATTGCTTAAGATAATTGGAATACGACATCGCTCACAATCCATTTGTGAAGTTGCAAAAAAATAATCGAAAATTTGATTTTTTTTTCATCTTTTATACAATCAGCCATTCAACAATGAAGAAGTGAAAATAAGCGCCATATTCCTATTGGAAAAATAATCACCAATAATTTATCTCAATAAACATCAAAATTTCAAGTCTATACATACAAAAGTACACACGGTAAATCAATCATATTTTCGTATTTTAGTATCATTATATTTTTTTAGAATATTATAAGAACAATTAATTACATTGTCAAAATTAACTTTCGTATCGTGTAGTTAATCATCGAATTTACATTTTTTTGTTTTGTTATATTTATATAAATTATAGTGCAGTACCGCGTCTTGTCTATATTGTGTGAAGTGATTGGAAAACTAGGGGGCTTTAATTAAATGTAATATATTTATTATTTATGTGAAAAAATAGTTTTACCTTTGTAGAATAATTATACCAACTAAAAAGAATAGTTGTTTTGATTAAATAGTGTTAATGATTACTTTATGTACTATAGTACACAATAATATATTGGCACAGTATAAAGGTTCTTTTTATTGGTTGCAATAGTTTCAGTTTCAGATATGAGTTAGTGGAGACAAAGATTCAAGATAATTATTTAAAGAAAATTCAATGGATTGCTTGTCGAGTATAGTAGCATCTCCAATAAGTAAGAGTTGTAAATTGTTAAAACTTTTAACATTGATCATGTATTGTTTGGCGTTATAAATGGTTTATGGGTAAATATTAAATTCGACTTTGTTTTCTTTGTTATATACTGTACCTTATAAACAGTATTCGCCCCTGTAGATGTTAAAACTCAAACGGGTTCCGCCAATGTTTGGCAACACAATGATTGAGAGTTGATTATGTGTTTCTACTTTCTACCCCAATCTATATTATCTAATCTAGAAATAAAAATAGGAAAAAGATAGAGTTAACGGGTGTCGTGTGCGTGTGTATGCGCTGTAGTTATTTGTTATCAAATTATTATAATGATTAGCACATGACATGTTAACAACACCCGTTGATTAATGATATTAACATTGCCAGTATTATTAAATAGTTACAAGCACAATAAAAAATACATAATAATGTGAAATAATTATAACAAATGATGAAATGGAGGAAGCTCATAATTATGCTGACATGGGATATTTAATAACCTAGCTGATCGCTTAGTAGATACTAACGCACTAGAAAAGACTAGATCGCAGTTCACAGTAAAGTATTATGATACCCAAACAATATGTACAGTAATTAATATAATAGGTTTGATATTAGACTGTGTTTATATCGATTAAGCTAAATTTACCTTGTGTCTTGATCTTCGATATGTTTATAGAATATTGTAATATCTAAGAATACCGGTATAGTACCAATAGATTAGATAAAACCCCTGTGTATTATCTCCTCAGTCATCCAAGATAAGATATGACTGGTTGTATAAATGCCAATATTAAAGATCTTTATTGTATCCAAAAAAACCAACAAAAGACAACATTAATATGTCAAGAAGAACAAATCGGACAGTCGGGGATTAAACTGAATAGCAGAAAGTCGAAATAGAAATCGTCGAAATAGCAGAAAGTTTAAATAATATTTTAGATTTGATTTGACTGTATAGGCCTAAATTTAACAAAGAACAACGAACGTGGTTAATATTATCAGTACCGGTACGGTACGGTAGATGGCGATGGCAATAATGTGGTAATTTCTTGAATTAAGCAGTTATAGTTAATGGTTATGACATTTTTACTGTTTTAATTGGCTGAGGCATGACTAACTAAGCGACTAAGCCTAACAAAAACGCAAAATAACATTGTAAATACTCCACCCCACCCCAATTAAGGCTAAGACAGCAATATTTACACTAACTGCCTACTGGCATGCATTCGAGTTACACATATGACATACATAACATATACGTATAAATAAAAGCTAAGATAAAACAGTTAGTACGGTACCGGTACGAGGTGCATAAAATTCCGAAAGTGCACTGACTGACTAGACTAGGTCTATACCCTCAGTATACTGGTATAATAATGATGTCCGGATCGTTCGTTCACACAATTACACGTGTACGTATACGTACCGGTACCGGTACGGTCAATTTAGAAACAAAAGAAAAAAAAAGAAGAAGAAAAATAAGCATTAAGGGCCAACAGGAGTAGGGCCACAACTTAATTCAGTAGTTACAGAGTTAGGCCTACCGCAACCTCGCTATTGCCTACAACGATCTTATCAAGATGTCAAGTGCGCACTCTTCAGTTGTCAGTAGGCCTATAATATAATTCTATACCGGTATTGTAAAAAGGAGACTAGTAAAAGCAATTTACGTTTTATTTTTTATTAAAATACCACAAAACCACCCTTAGGCCTAATTCTAACACCTACCTAATCAGCTAACTGCCTAATGAAATGCATTAACAAACATTGCAGAAGTCCTACCGCACCGGTCAGCCGATACTAAAACAGTAAAAACCAAACCATACTGCCATATGGTTGGGTAGTGCGTAGTGGGTACTGCATAACACAGTAAAATCTCATATGTAAGGATAAGATTAAGGTACAAGCTGACAAGTACAAGGTACCGGTACAGCGGTAGTGCTGTAGTGCGGTAGTCGGTTGTACATTCCAGCATTCCCCATTCCCAAACAGCAGTACAGTACAGCCATATACATACAGTCTGGCATAACATACGACACCTACAATTTGAATTTCCCCCCTAAATTGATGTGGCATCTAATATTTAAATCACTCATGAAGTCATGAAAATGTTTAAATCTATGGAGCCCTTAAAGGGACTACTACTACTACTAGGATCGGCATGCTGCATTGCAGCTGCATTTTTAAGAATGCTGTGCCGGCTTGTCAACAAAATTGCACCGCCACAACTCCCTATCACCCATGACATTTGCTAGATCATCCGCATCTTTAAGGCCAGTGTCCTTTAAGATGCGTCTCAAGAAAGTCATGGGCTGTCCACCATGCTTATTCACTCCATGAGGCTGCCAAAGTACAAGATTATGCACTGGCTGGTCCTCACGGCGAAAGCAATGTCCTGCAAAGCGGAGGCGATTTTGTTCTAGTGTCAAGCTTGTGGGAACCAATGAGACACCTCCAATGTTATATAGTGTCTGGTTGGAGATGTGTGCATTGTACTTGACACAATGTACCCGGCGTAGCATTCTTGTGAATGTGCCATCCAGAGATTTGGTGTCCTCAGCAGTTAGAGCCCAGCATGGACTCCCGTAGAGGAGTACTGGAACTACTGCTGCTCTAAATAATCGGACCTTAAGTTTCCGATTAATTCTAGGTGACTTCCAAATCCTGGAAAGCCTATTCAAGGCTGCCCATGCCTTTCCCTTACGTATTCGAAGGTCCTCACCTGACTTCCGGATCCATGATCCCAGGTAACAGAAGTCGTCCACATGCTCAAGCATACCATCCTTTGAGCTTATGCTCATCCGATCAGAGACTTGCTGAGGACTTTCAAAGTTAACTGTCAGAATTTTGGTCTTTCTGGAGTTAATAAAAAGACCAACACTAGAAGCAGCATGTTCTAATGAGCTGAGGAGCCGCTGGGCTCCCTCTAATGATTCTGAGAGTACTCCTAAGTCATCAGCAAAGTCTAGATCAGTTAGGTACTTGGCAGGATTTCCTCGACTTCTGGAGCCAGTAGGTGGAGTTATCATCACCCCATCATCATTATGATGATCTAAGGACATGCGTAGAACATAGTCAACCACAATAATGAACAAGAATGGTGCAAGTGTGTCTCCTTGCAGGACGCCCCATAACACTTCAAATGGTTCTGTGTCACCGTCAACAGTAGACACAAATGTTGTCGAACCATCGTATACTGATCTGATTGCTGCAATAATTTCATCAGGAATCCCATATAATGAAAGTATGCTGAACATACGTGAGCGAGAGACTGAATCAAAGGCCTTGAAGAAATCAACAAAGATAACAGCCAGATGCCTGTCTTTCTTTTTTGATAACTCTTCAATTATCCTTCTAAGTGCCAAAATGGGCTCCATGGTCCCACGACCTTTACGGAACCCATTCTGATTTCCACGTAGCAGTCTCTCAATGGGATCCCTGATGCGATTTAATAGAATTCTATTGTATAGTTTTGCAGCAATCGAGATCAATGAGATTCCCCGAAAAGAACCATAGAGTGTTAGGTTGCCCTTCTTGGGAACTGGCACCAACTTATTTGTTTTCATTTCTTGTGGGACTCTTGTTGTACGGTACATGTCTACTATGATGGGATAGATGAGCTTTAAACACTCAGGTATTTTAAAGACCTCAGGGGGAACACCATCTACTCCACTGGCACGATTGGTCTTAATGCTCTTTGCAGCAGCCTTCACTTCTGCAAAGGAGATATCGCCAATGGGAATATCTGGGAGTACAGACTCAGACACTTTTACTTCTATAAAGTTATCAGGCAATACCCTGTCATTATTGAGGAGCTTTTCAAAGTGGGCTTTCCAACCATTGAGGCGATCGGCTGGTGATTCAGCCTTAACCTTGGTGGTTGGTTGGCTTTTCCGCCCAGTAAGCAGATTGATCGATTTCCATGCCTGGGATGATTGCCTGCTGTCGTCAGCATCATTGATGGCATCAACCTGTTGGTTTATTAGCTCCTGTAGATTAACAGAGTACTGCCTGTTCAGGGACCTAGATGCAGCTTTAACTGCATTCTTGGCCGCTGTAGTCTGTTTGAGTCGGGACTCTTTCTGCGCCTTATGAAGGTCATTTCGGCACTTCTGAATTTTGTTGTCAGTCCAGGGGGCCCTTTTCCTGTTTCGAGGGTATACAGGAACTGTTTCTGCAGCTGCTAACTTAACTGCTTCTGTAAAGGCAGTATAGCCCTCACAGTGATCTGCCGCCTCAGAGGTAAGAGCCTCATACCTGTTGCTCAGCTGTAGTGTGAAGCTGGATCTCACACTTGGCTGTTGCAACAGAGAGGACCAGTCATGCCGTGGCAAGGCAGATTTCGTTGTTCTGCTAGCACGCAGACTAAGTCTTACCTTGGCCACAATAAGGCGGTGATCACTGGAGAAGGGTAAATGGACAAAAGGACTGAAACTGGACTTATGGACTGAACAAACTGAACTGAACAAATGGACTTAAAGGGACATGCACACAATACTTTTTCCTATATAAACATAGTGTCTTGTGCTAGTTATTTTAATTAGATATTAAAGCTGTTCTATTTCAAATTAAGAATTATCAATTAATTATTGGTAATATTATGTCAACAACTACGACGGGTTCCACCTTGGTGTAATGGTTGCATTGAATTCACATCTCCTGCAGGTCGTGGTTTCGATCCTCACATCATGGGCCAGGGCAGTTTTCGTTTCGGCACGAATGCTTTAAAGGGACCAGCCAGGGCTCATTAATGCCTTGCATCCTTAAGTGGTAGCTAAATGAGTACTGGAGTTTCCTCTGGGGAGTAAAGTTCTGGGGGGACCGCACTGGAAATAAGTCGTCAGACTTTGTGTGTAATCCCTGGCCAAGTGGCCGAAGACAATTTACTTTTTTTAACACTGAATGTACTACATGATTTGAATATTTGTTTCGAATTCATTAAAATGTATAGAATAAGGCAAAGAAATTTAAAATCAAAATATTGGAGGGAGGGAGAGGATGGGATAGGATTAAGGTGTCATGTTGGTCTCCCGGTAGCAGCGGTTCTCGGGGAGGTTGAATGACTCCTTTATGCAGGAGGCATTCCCATCTTGGATTGCTATCCCAAGGCGTTGACGCAGGAATTGCGTAGACCTCTTGTTGCCGCTGACCTTCTCCAAGCGGTGGCCTAACTGCCGAAGGAATGACAATGATGAAGGTCCTATGCCACCAAGCGTCTCCTCAGCGACAGGCTGGACTAAGTAGTCTTTGGCAAAGCTCCAATACTTAGCAAGTTTCCACCCTTCTGTCAATTCAGCGACTGTTGAGCCATCTAAACATGCGGCATTTGAGTATGAGGCGGCAAGGCGATGGGTGCAGGTAAAGTCCCACACGAGGGCTTTTCCGTTTGACAAAGGGAGCAGAGTGGCTCCATCGGGGCGCTTTAGGTCGTTGTCGTTGCCGAGCCTGACTGGTTCAAGGGTTGCGGGTACCTCTGCGGATTGGAGGGCGCGGTAGATGGTGTCATTGCACAGGCGGTGTCGTGCATGTCGGCTCTTGGCAAACTTGCAGACTATAAGGCATGGCTGGCTGAAGCATCAACGACGGCGCCACACACACAAGGGTGGAGAGAGCAAACAGGTTCGCCAAGACAGAGAGCAACAGCCATACCGAACTGTTCATCGGCAAGGCGGAGGCCAAGGGTAGCAGAAGGGATGGCATTCAACCAATCACCAGAACCAGGTGCTTGGCAGCCCTTAAGGCGGGACACTGAGATATTATCACTAGATGAAATTTGCGATGCCAGTTGGGATTTAGATACTGGGTCCTGCCAAGATCTTTGCTTGGTGTCTCAGGAATATCAAAGGAAGGTGAGTAGCATTCCCATAACTCGACGGCAGCTCGAAGGAACAAAGGTTCATCCAAGTTTCCAGTGATAGCAGAGTAAAATTCGTGGTTGCGGTGTACTGAGGCGAGGTAAGCACCTGGGGCTGTCAGCCTAACAGATGGTACACAGAACCGAACCGACAAGGGAGGCAAGCCTGCGTCCAGCAGTCAGGGGTCATGGACGTGTTAGTCACATCTCGAAGTGTATCCCTAATGCAGTTGTCAATGCGCCCAATTAGGTCGGGGGAAGTAAAGGCAGGATATGTCCTTAGGGTATACATTAGCTTAGGCATCGCCAGGCAGTTCTTAAGGGGGGACATCACACCTGAAATTTTTTTTTCTTCAAAAAAATTTTTTTTTTATATTTTTGTTCAAAATTTTATGCTGATTCCAAATACGAAACCCGTTTTTTATTAGCCTTTATAGTTTTTAAGTTAAGACAGGTTTAACCGGACACGTTTTTTGGAAATTTTGGACAAATTTTAAAATTTTTTACATGAATTTGTACTGTACATGTACGCAACTTCATATCATACAGTACAGTGGTTATGAAGAGTAGGCCTACTTAAGGGCGGGAAATTTAAAGTGGATAATTGAGACTGTCAGCCTGTGCAGTGTAAATGAATTCCAGCACAACTGCTGTAGTGTAAATCATATAACAATATAAGCCTGTAAGCCTAGCAAATTTCTAATTGTACAGTAATCTACACTGTTTGCTAGAGATCCCTATTGTTTTGTTGATTATTAATTAAGTAAAATTTATTGTTGTATGTTTGTAACCTAGCTAGAGTAGGCCTAGCCTATACTGCTATATTGCTGTATTGTGAAAGTTTACTGTTATGCCCCGCCGGTCACGTCAGGCGCGTTCCAAGGAATTCAAGGGTACCCGATATGCAGATATTTGCAAGCAAAGAGATTCTTCTACCGATAATGGAAATTTCCATGCTTACTATACAGCCCTGATCCACAATCGAGGTGCTTCAACCACAATGATTATAGCCAATGCCATCAATCTAAATCCTGGACTAGCCCTTTTACGATCCTGTAGACAAAGAGATCGAAAACGTGTAGCCAAAAGTCTTACAATCAAGCCGTCAAAGAAAGCTAAAGTTGCCAAGGACACTTCCACTTATCAAGGCGGAGCATTCTAATTAATTCAGATTTCGTTTAGAACATTTTTCATATTTTCATTTTATTTTAGAACAAATTCTTACAATTTTTCTATATTTCTCCCTGTGCTTCATTATAATTATTGCAATTATTATCATACTAACCGCGAATCCTGCACTGCAACTATACATTTATTTTGCAAAAGACGTGCTGCGCGAAGGCCCCCACTAATTTGAATTTTTTGATTTACTAGCTCAGAAACACGGGCTTTGCAACAAAATTTTAATTCACCTTTTCTCTAAGTTGATGTTTCTCTACAACTTTCAAATTCATCATTTTCCCATAGGACCAATAGTTTTCTTAAATAGCGAAATTTATTACCTTTTTAATGATAACTATATTAGTTATAAATAAAAACAAAATTTTATTTTACCTTTCCACTATGTCAATGTTTCTCTACAACTTTCAATTTCATCATTTTCCCATAGGAACAATAGTTTTCTTAAATAGCGAAATTTATTACCTTTTTAATTATAACTTATTAGTATTAAATATTAGTTATAAATAAATAAAAAAATTATTGCATACTGGTTTGATTTCAGGGCAATTTGTGTCTCCATGCGAAGTTTGAGCATCATACGTTTTGTGGTACTCGAGTTAGAAGTTAGAAACAAATATCATACAAACAGACAGACTGACTCTACAACTTTGTTTGTAATTTTTAAAAATTTTTAATTAAAGCCGTTTTTCGCAGTTTTTCAAAAAAAATAGTTTTTTTGCACGTTTGTTGCTACTACTTTTGAACCGCTGGATGGATTTTGATTCTGTTTTCGGCATCTTGTAGCCAAACATTCAAGCTTTAATATGAATTACCAAAATTTTGATATTTGACGTTGATACAAAGTTATAAACTTTTTTGTCAGTAAAAAACGAAAAATTGAATCTTTGAGACTTGATGACGTCATATCTTTGTACCCAGAGTGAAAAAAAAAATTTTGGTAATTCAAATAAAAGTCCATGAAATTATAAAACTAATGTAAAAGGAATTTACGAAATTCGTTTAAAAATACAGTAGTAGTAGTGAATTATATTTTTAACTGGTTTAAAATACATTATGCTAATTTAAGACGGCTCATTAACATCTAATTATCATAATTAGGTGAAAAAATTTTTTTTTTTTAATTTAGTGTTTTGTTATTAAAATGAGCCATAAATTGTTGCCAGGTGTAGAGCCATTCAAAAGTTACATGTGATGCAAGTTCGGACACACAAAGTACACTTCAAGGTGTGATGTCCCCCCTTAAGAAGGAAGAATGCATCATGGTGTCCAAGTAGATTATGTCTTACTCTAAACTGTTGGAGGCATTCGAGTTTCTCAATGAGGGTGACATTAGATGGGCACTGCATTTTGGGCTAGCTGATTATTGCATGGCTCCAATCTCCAAATATGTCCATCTTGATAAGCAGCTCATATTATGCTTCACGTGTTCCCTGAGTGCACCTTGTGTTGACGGAATTGGATACAATCTCTGCTTTCGTGCAAAGAGAGCAAGACTATCCGTATTTACTGATGCCACTGGACTTTTTACGCCAGGAAAAAAAGCAAAATGAATGCAATCCTATGGGTTATTTTTTTCTTAGGTTGTTCCTATTTCTCTCGATTTTGGGGTATATTCGAGCGATAAAGTAACAATTATTTAAGATTACAACATGTTTTGTAAACTCAACGAACTAGGTTGCCTTATATTAATGTTTCAGATCTCATTGAATGATAATTTAATGCGAATTTTTACCCGATCTATATTGTCTAGAACAACGCAGAAAAATATACAATTATATATTAATTGTTAGGTTAATAGCTGTTAAATTATTATAAAACGCTTTAATTTCCTGACACCAAGGCGTTCTAGAACTACAGTAGTTTTAGAGTAGAGTTCTAGAACGCCTTGCCCGACACATTAAAATGTGCTCTATAAATTGTCGAATTTCAATGTCTTTCCTAACATGATGCACATGAAAACCGCTCTTTACTTAACAATCGCAACATTATTGCATTAAAAGTATACCTTTATCCTGCCTACCAACAATACAATCCCTGAGCCGGTCTATATTTATTATAAATAATCAGTAATTACTACGCAAATCCCAGGCCAAACGTGACCTACATAGTTTCCATGGAACATCACCCTTGGGGATTTATTGTCAAGTGTTAGTGAAATACTTGAAGTTGAGCAAATGCAACAAAGCTTAAGTAATTCAAAACCAATTAATTATAGATTTAAAGCGCCATATTATTATTAATATTCAGTACATATACATGATTGTTTAATCATAGCATAATTGAATACTCATATATTTGGCAAGATCTATCAATTATATCACAAGTGAAGAGACAGCATGTGAGAATTATATCACAATTGATAATCGATTTCGTTATAAAATTATAGATAATGTTATAATAACCAAATATAAATATATTTATAATTATAATTTAAACACGGTTGAACAACCCTATAGCAATCGAAGCGAAAAAATGAATTGGCCTCTGATGGGATTTGAACCCATGTCTCCCAATGTTTTCGATTCTCCCCGTTATCGAATTTATTTTTTTCGTTTAAATAGAGGACTTTATGCTTTATGGAGTTGTTTGTCCACATAATATAATATCCAATAATAATATATTGAGTATTGAATAAGCATAATATTTAATCTAGAATAGATATGGGTCATTCTCTTCAAAAGTGGCCAAAATGGTGCTCAAAATAGGTCGATTTTTTTTTCTCTATAATGCTGTCAAACTATATATCACTATAATCGAAATTTTGCGTGGATTTCGAAAAAACACATGTCCCACCTTAATTCGAATTAGGTAAAAAGTTATGGACAAAAAACAAATGTCACGTGTGTAATGAAATGTCACGGGTGTAATGGCAATAATTTACCTAGAATATATTGGTGGGACGAAGGGAGGGAGGGAGGGGGGGGGGGGGGGGGGGTATAAATGTCACATGAGTATGCTGTAGGCTGATTTATAACTTACACTGGAACTTTAAATTATTATAAAAATTTTAATTTTACAGCATTTTAATATTTGCTTAATCTGACTTCTGTAATAACAATACTACTGTTCATCAATTATGCTTTTTCGACAATTACCAACATGTTTAAACGTATGTTTTAATGCTCATGAGTATAATATACCGTATTATCATTCGAGCTCGAATCCCAGAAACTCAGTTTCTCAATCGGAGTTCATTTCTTGTTCATTCGATTCGACATTGAGGTAGTGGACCTCTCCATGAGTCATACAACGGACAGGGCATAACTTCCCACATGAAACGTTTTTCACTATAGTATATATTTATATATATATATATTTTTTCACTATTATATATTTATAACTTCCTTCTTCCTTTAGCCGTCTCCTATACTTCTCAACCCGTTCTCTGTTCAGACGTTTTGCCCTGTCTTTAACTGTCTCTTCTGTGGCATTCCCATTACCCCCCTCCAGTCTCATCGTACATTTCCTTTTCATAGTTTCACAGTGATCACTCCTTATTTATTACGCACTTACCAGCTTACAGAGTTGATAAATACAGAGTAGTAGTACAGTAGCGTAAGTACTGATGTGGCCTAACATTACTGTAATTCAGACTGAAAGTACAATAATACATAGCAAACTGAAAGTAGTGTTGTAGTAGGCCTACCGTACCGGTACCATAATGCAAATTCTAAAAATTTTCCATTACACACGTGACATGTGTGTAATGGATTACACACATGACATTAATTACACACATGACATACATACTTTATAGGCTGCTAGATGTAAAGGTACGTCGTATAACTCTTATTAATGGGATTATTTAGCAAGCCTTTGCCATGGCTTTTCTAAAAAACATAACTTCAGCCTATATAATCCATTTAATATTAAGATATAGCTGATTGTGTGACCATTACACACGTGACGTTTATGCGTAACCATTTGACTTAAAGGCCGACTTTGCTGCATTCAAAGCAAGCTATCTTTGCTTCAAATGGTTGAAATAACTTAAAAATGGTTTTAAAAGTAAGCTGAAAAGATGCTAAATGTAATAAAATAAACGTATAATTTGTTACGGTTTCTTAAGGTTGGCGACTCGTAGCATCTTTGAAACCATTACACACGTGACAATTATGCTTAACCATTTTAACCGGATAGTTTCATTGATTAGTATTCGTTCTGAATATATAAAAATGTACAATTAATAGTGTTATTGGGTATAAAAAATTATAGGCTTTCAGAAAATATACAACATGTCTAAGTTTAAGGAAAACCACAACATGTTAGTTGATGACAAAGCATGACAACTCAAAAAAAAATAATTAAGAAATCTGCATTTTTTCATATTTGATCACCGATAACTTTTCAACACTTTTATTCATTGTTCATATATTTTTTTCGTAAGCATGGTTATAAAATTCCCTTCAAAATGATATATAGTTTCCATACATATTCTGTCAGATTGAACTTGATTATTGAAGGGGAAATATTGTACTACCAATTTGGCCACTTTTGAAGAGAATGACCCATACACTGCTTGTTGTATAGTTCTAATTATATGATATTCTAATTGAACCATAAGATACACCCATGAAGTTACTATATACACTGTATAACTCGAGTAAGTGGTAGATATCATAGACGATATTAAAAATACCAATATAGATGTAGATGGAAGCGAATAAAGACGATTCAGACGTCGAGATGGCGGAAACTAACTCGTTATTTAACTCAGAATGTAAACAACCACGAACAGATACATCATCGTCCAACCAACAGTCAAACAAACTGAAACTTATTTTAGGACGGGTCAGTAAATGGCCCTGGAATCTCGTACTCATTATACTCTTAGTTACATTTTTGTTACTATTCCTGGTATTTTTAATTTGCTTTCTGACAATCACAAATAAACAGGACATTTGTCTTACTGAGCATTGCGTGAGTCTGTCGGGTCGCATCAGATCGCTTATAAACGCAACTGTAGACCCCTGCGAGGATTTCTACGAGTTCGCGTGCGGCGGATGGATGGAATCCAACGTCATTCCGGAAGAGGCGGGTCGCTTTACGGTATTGTTGGCGGCTGGAATCGATGTTGATATGAAACTACGCGGTCTTCTAGAAGGCCGAATCAAACTGGTCAATGTGACCATTCCGATGTGGGATAAAGCAATCTCCCTGTACAACGTGTGCATGAATGAGAGTCACATAGAGAAGTTGGGGGATCAGCCTCTCCGAGATTACATCCGGGATCACATCGGTTACTGGCCTGTATACAATGATTCTGGACAGAATGATTTCGAACTCGAGAAAGATTTGGGTAAGTTCAGCGGTGCTTTTCTCAGCACTTTTGTTGATCAGGACAATAAAAACGTCTCCCAAAATGTAATTCATTTGGACGAAGGTGAGCTCTTTACTATCCGCGATTATTATGAAAAAGGAGATGGTAAGTATAATTTGGACTCGTGGAAGAAGTACTTCGTTTCAGTTGTTGATGCGCTAGAACCTGGTAAACATAACGCGACTGTAAAGGTAGCTGAAGAGGTTATGAACCTAGATATCGAATTATCTCAATTATTGTTGCCAGCGAGTTACAGAAGAGAACCGGAGAACCTTTATCACAAATATACATTACTTGAATTGATAGATGAATTTCCAGGATTTGATTGGAGGACGTATTTCAATGAATGGTTGGCATCCTCTCAGTTATCAATCGAAGACAACGAGCCAATCGTAGTGAATACACCAGAATCAATAAAGGAAATCATAAAGTTGGTAAATTCGAAACGAAATAATAATACGAAGTTGTTGGCCAACTATATGAAGGTTAACCATATTCTCAAGTATGTGATTTTATTAGGCAAAACGTTTCAGAAAATTTATGAGGAGTACCAGAAGGCAACTACTGGTGCTAGCAAAATGCCTCCACGATGGAAGTTATGTACGGAGGCGGTGAAACAGCAAGCCGAATACATCCTGGGTCGGGCCTACTCGGAGCGATTTTACAGCGAAGCCGACCAGCAGGTTGCTAAGGATATGACCAGTTTTATTAGAAGTGAGTTTAGGGACATTCTAGAAGAGCAGGATTGGATGGATGAAGTCACCCAGAAAGAAGCTATGGTGAAGGCTAGGACCATGCGGGAGAAAATCGGTGTTCCAGAATGGATTATGGATGACGGGAAGTTATTGAAATACTATGGTGGTATCGTAGTAGACAGTTCGTTTTTAACAGGTTATAGCCACAATGACATTTGGTTGGCGAGAAAGCAAATCCAGAAATTACGAAAACCAGTTGATGACACATGGTATGTGAGTCCCGCTGTGGTCAATGCCTTTTACAACCCAAATCGGAACACAATAATGTTTCCTGCGGGAATTCTCAACCCGCCTTTTTACCACAGCCGCTACCCAATGTACGCAAACTTTGGGGCAATCGGCTCAGTTATCGGACACGAAGTAACCCATGGGTTCGACGACAGGGGACGCAAGTACGATGCTGCGGGAATAATTCGGGACTGGTGGAGTGAAACTTCAGCTGCAGCATTTAACGATAAAGCGCGGTGCATGGTAGATCAGTACAATGGGTACGAGTTGACTGATATTGGTGCGTTCGTTAATGGTTCCATCACAATAGGGGAGAACATTGCAGACAACGGAGGCGTCAAAGAGTCTTTCAGGGCTTATAACTCTTGGCTTCGTGAAAAGGAAGTTGCCGCCGAAGCGAAACTTCCCGCTTTGGATTTTACACCAAATCAATTGTTCTTTTTATCTTACATACAGGTTTGGTGTGGTAAGGCGCGACCCAAGTTCCAACGGGCAACGGTAAACACCTCGCCGCACACAAATGGACGTTATAGGGGCATCGGTGTGCTGCAGAACAGCCTCGAGTTTTCGGAAGCGTTCCATTGCAAGGTCGGGTCCACCATGAACCCGCAACATAAATGCCACATTTGGTAGACGGATAAATATTATTTATCCATAAACGAATTGAATATATCTTGAAGAAAACTCGTGAATATTATAATATATTATAATATATAATATATAATATAATATATTGATAATTCATAAGACGTGTAATATCCAGATTGGACGTAAGAGGATATAGATATTAATAAAATACACAATAAATATAAAATAATACATACAGTTAATTGAGGACATAATTTTTAGCACTAATATACAAATTAATCAGTACACGCATAAAATATACTTTGTTAGAAATAAATACCATTTAGTTAATATTTTATTATATATTTTGGCTAAGTTAAATTTGGTAAAAATTAATGCACATAAAATGTCGGTAAAATGGTCAATCGAGCTTTTGCAGGTAAAAGGCAAGTTCCAGTGGGGTTTGGGGATTTGGTATAGCTTCACAAACCAAAGTGTGGGCAACATCTTTTGCTGGCTCTTTACAGAGACGACAGACACATTTATCTTTTGGTCTCCAGCATCTCCCCTCTTGGCAGACTTTGTGGTGAAACCCATTAGATAGGAACTGTGCCGCTATGCGGCGCCTGTTCCCAGCTAAGTTGGCCAATGAGATTGATGTGCTGTTTGGGTTATCAACAGCTTCTAAAATCTTTGTAGTGGACGCATATTTCGCTACTCCACACCAAATTTTCCAGAAAAAACCGCGCACCTTTATTACGTGTTCTAATTGTTTCTGTTGTTCCTTTGTTAAGTTCTGGAATACAGATATGCCGTAGGTAACAGCGGGAAACACCACCAGGGACCATAATTTTTGAGCAGAGGGGTACGATATCGAATGCATATCAACTATGCAGGCTAGTCGCATGCACGAGGCAACACCACGTTTATATAAGTGTTTGTAATGGCCTGATGATTTGTTTGTAGTTGTAAACACTACTCCTAAGTAATTAAAATTGTTAATAAATTCCAATGATTTGTTGTTATAAAAAAGTTTATCTTGCTTTGACAAGCGTCCACCACGGCGGAACTTCACTACCTTAGTTTTGGACAAATTTACATGTAAGTCATTTTCATCACAATATTTGTAGAGTTTGTCTAAAGTTTTTTGCACCGAATTAATCGAATTTCCATAGATAGCTAGGTCATCGGCATAAAGGAGTAGACCAATACCAATACCGGTCAGAACTAGAGGCAGGTCAGCAATGAACAAGCTAAAAAGTAGCGGCGACAACTTGTCACAATATAATATATTAAGTGTCACTTTCAAACTTTAAATGGATTAAATGGTATTATTTTTTTTATTTACTAACAATATAATTTTAATCTTCTTGAACTCTGAGCACAGACAGGGATCACTTAAGTGGACTTGTTAACTCAAGAACATTGCTCTCCCTTCCAGACTCTAAAGATTTCATGCACTAAAAATATAGTCAATTTCATTGATTATGTTTGTTGCTGTGCATAATGTTTGCCTGATTAATGAAAATTGTCGTTTTCGAATCAATGTAAGTTTTCAAATTATATTTGATATCCTATTGGCTAAACTGAAAATTTAAATGGTGATGATTGAGTGGGACACGTGGTTCAAGTTCCCTGAGGTTCTCATCCAAAGCGACCACATTCGCAACGACGTCATTTACTTACTTTTGGAGATGAGCATCTTCTTGGACACATGTTGCATTGATATCGAATACATTCGCATCTCAATGATTCGGGACCATGATACGGCATTCTAGTTTCGTATTTTTGTAATTTTGTGACAGGCCCACCCACCCAACGATAGGGAGTTGTCTACAGTGTTTCGTGTCTCACAATCATTGATATCTACATTATAATTTTTTGTAGCGGTGGTAGATGCCCCATTCCATAATTCAATTTCAACCTTATCATTAGGCAATAATTCTTACTTTTGCAACACGCAATCATAATGGTTGAGTGAGAGTTTGTCGTATACATTCTTTCAAAACAAGTGTGAGATATTCACTAAATTATGATGTCGCCATCAAATCAACATTTGTGCGTCATTCAATACATTGAATAACACTTCTAAATGAAAATTGGTCAACTCCCAAACGGGGCGAAATATATATCATGATTATTATGTTTCACTTTGGTGTTAGAAATTGAAGGAACTGCAGCCACGCATTCCTCTCAAACATTCTCATTTTTGTAATCCTTTTTCCTGTAGGGTGATAATTTGTTAAATTCACGAAATATATTGTTCAATCCTAGTGTGTATTGATTGCTGTTTGGGCTACATTCTACTAGTAATTTCCTTTGCGATAAACAGAAACAGCTAAAGATGATACTGTGGAATAGTCAATGTTTAATGCGGCCTTACAGAGCTGGGCCAAATTTCGGTTAGTATAGAACATTTTTTATAAAGTTAAAGAAAAAGTTTATCCCAGCCCATCTTGTGTTGCCATCATCTAACCAACTGAGGAAGGAGACAAAGTATATTTAACAACTTTATACACTTATTATTCTGGTTTTACTGTTGAAGTCAGTAAGAGATGTCAGCAATGATATACAGAACAAGTGCGCTACCTACTGTATAGCAACATGGCATTACCAATACCCAGCATCACCCTATTTGAGCATTATGAGTTTGATTGATGTTTTTTGCTTTTCTCACGAAACCGGCAAATAATATATTGTTACTAGCCTCTCGATCGCCACGTATGTATGCGGCCAATGCGTTTATCTATACATAGTACACTAACGCATATGTTAACCTTTTTTACATAATTGGAAGGCATGTTTCCCTAAAACATAGAAATATATAATCGATAATAAACTATAGTGAATGAATTACAGTAGGTTATGAATGAACTAACATAAAACTGCTCGCTGTTCAGAAAATCGATTTCTGTGTTCATAGCGATGTTTCCCAACATTAAACCATAGCATCAAAAAATGCTAACATCTGTTTACTATGGGGAGTTTTTAATCCTTTCGTAAAATTGAATGAACAGGCAGTACCTATACATACACTGCATAGAAGTATACAGTAAAGAACAGTTATAAAATAAATATTCCGATTCACTTTGACATACTTTATGTGCAAAACATTATTTAGTTCAACTGCTAGAGATTTCAATACGTTCATTAAAATATTAGCATCGGTACAGTGGCCTCCACAATTAAAGGATTACAAAGATTTATTAACTTCAGTTTGATTGTGAGTAAATAAATATATCTGCTATATATTAATATGTGGGTTGTTGTTTTGTATGGCTGCTTTTACTTTTTAAATGAATCTTTCTTATACCGACAATAAGCCTATCATTAATTTTATAATTATGATATTAAAAAAAGTTAACTTACGATGAGAGATTCACGACCAATCGTACCAGTAGTGGAGTAGATGGTGTCCCCCCGAGGTCTTTAAAATACCAAAGTGTTTGGAGCTCATTTATCCCATCATAGTAGACATAACGGTATAACGGTGAGAGACCCACAAGACTTAAAACAAATAAGTTGGTGCCAGTTCCCAAGAAGGGCAACCTCAGTCAGTCCGTCAGTCAGTCAGTCAGTCAGTCAGTCAGTCAGTCAGTCAGTCAGTCAGTCAGTCAGTCAGTCAGTCAGTCAGTCAGTCAGTCAGTCAGTCAGTCAGTCAGTCAGTCAGTCAGTCAGTCAGTCAGTCAGTCAGTCAGTCAGTCAGTCAGTCAGTCAGTCAGTCAGTCAGTCAGTCAGTCAGTCAGTCAGTCAGTCAGTCAGTCAGTCAGTCAGTCAGTCAGTCAGTCAGTCAGTCAGTCAGTCAGTCAGTCAGTCAGTCAGTCAGTCAGTCAGTCAGTCAGTCAGTCAGTCAGTCAGTCAGTCAGTCAGTCAGTCAGTCAGTCAGTCAGTCAGTCAGTCAGTCAGTCAGTCAGTCAGTCAGTCAGTCAGTCAGTCAGTCAGTCAGTCAGTCAGTCAGTCAGTCAGTCAGTCAGTCAGTCAGTCTGTCAGTCAGTCAGTCAGTCAGTCAGTAATTCAGATGAATTTTGGATTTCCATGGGTGCTCGCGAACTTGGTGGAGTTGCTTTGCAGTGTATCCTGGTGTGGCCGTGCAATCCTATTGGTGTGGCCGCTATCCTAGTGGTGTGGTCGCTATCCTAATGGTGTGGTCGCTATCCTAGTGGTGTGGTCGCTATCCTAATGGTGTGGTCGCTATCCTAGTGGTGTGGTCGCTATCCTAATGGTGTGGTCACTATCCTAGTGGTGTGGTCAATATCTAAGTGGTGTGGTCGCTATCCTAGTGATGTGGCCGATATCCCAGTGGTGTGGTTGCTATCCTAGTGGTGTGGTCGTTATCCTAATGGTGTGGTCGCTATCCTAGTGGTGTGGTCACTATCCTAGTGGTGTGGTCGCTATCCTAGTGGTGTGGTCGCTATCCTAATGGTGTGGTCGCTTTCCTAGTGGTGTGGTCGCTATCCTAGTGGTGTGGTCACTACCCTAGTGGTGGGGCCGCTATCTTAGTGGTGTGGTCACTACCCTAGTGGTGTGGTCACTTTCCTAGCGGTGTGGTCGCTATCCTAGTGGTGTGGTCGCTTCCCTAGTGGTGTGGCCGCTATCCTAGTTGTGTGGTCACTATCCTAGTGGTGTGGTCGCTATCTTAGTGGTGTGGTCGCTATCCTAATGGTGTGGTCGCTATCCTAGTGGTATGGTCGCTATCCTAGTGGTGTGGTCACTATCCTAGTGGTGTGGTCACTATCCTAGTGGTGTGGTCGCTATCCTAGTGGTGTGGTCGCTATCCTAGTGGTGTGGTCGCTACCCTAGTGGTGTGGCCGCTATCCTAGTGGTGTGGTCGCTATCCTAATGGTGTGGTCGCTATCCTAGTGGTGTGGTCGCTTTCCTAGTGGTGAGGTCGCTATCCCAGTGGTGTGGTCGCTATCCTAATGGTGTGGCCGCTATACTAGTGGTGTGTTCGCTTTCCTAGGGGTGTGGTCGCTATCCTAGTGGTGTGGTCGCTACCCTAGTGATGTGGTCACTACCCTAGTGGTGTGGTCGCTTTCCTAGTGGTGTGGTCGCTATCCTAGTGGTGTGGTCGCTACCCTAGTGGTGTGGCCGCTATCCTAGTGGTGTGGTCACTATCCTAGTGGTGTGGTCGCTATCCTAGTGGTGTGGTCGCCATCCTAATGGTGTGGTCGCTATCCTAATGGTGTGGTCGCTATCCTAGTGGTGTGGTCGCTATCCTAGTAGTGTGGCCGCTATCCTAGTGGTGTGGTCGCTATCCTAATGGTGTGGTCGCTATCCTAGTAGTGTGGTCGCTATCCTAATGGTGTGGTCACTATCCTAGTGGTGTGGTCACTATCCTAGTGGTGTGGTCGCTATCCTAGTGGTGTGGCCGCATCCTAGTGGTGTGGTCGCTATCCTAGTGGTGTGGTCGCTATCCTAATGGTGTGGTCGCTATCCTAGTGGTGTGGTCGCTATCCTAGTGATGTGGCCGCTATCCCAGTGGTGTGGTCGCTATCCTAGTGGTGTGGTCGCTATCCTAATGTTGTGGTCGCTATCCTAGTGGTGTGGTCGCTTTCCTAGTAGTGTGGTCGCTACCCTAGTGGTGTGGCCGCTATCCTAGTGGTGTGGTTACTATCCTAGTGGTGTGGTCGCTTTCCTAGTGGTGTGGTCGCTATCAAAGTGGTGTGGCCTCTACCCTAGTGGTGTGGTCGCTATCCTAGTGGTGTGGTCGCTATCCTAATGGTGTAGTCGCTATCCTAGTGGTGTGGTCGCTTTCCTAGTGGTGTGGTCGCTATCCTAGTGGTGTGGTCGCTACCCTAGTGGTGTGGCCGCTATCTTAGTGGTGTGGTCACTACCCTAGTGGTGTGGTCACTTTCCTAGCGGTGTGGTCGCTATCCTAGTGGTGTGGTCGCTACCCTAGTGGTGTGGTCACTATCCTAGTGGTGTGGTCGCTATCCTAGTGGTGCGGTCGCTATCCTAGTGGTGTGGTCGCTATACCTGTAGTGTGGTCGATATCCTTGTGGTGTGGTCGCTATCCTAGTGGTGTGGTCGCTTTCCTTGTGGTGTGGTCGCTATCCTAGTGGTGTGGTCGCTACCCTAGTGGTGTGGTCGCTATCCTAGTGGTGTGGTCGTTACCCTAGTGGTGTGGCCGCTATTGTGGTCACTATTCCAGTGATCGCTTTCCAGTGGTCGCTTTCCTAGTGGTGTGGTCGCTATCCTAGTGGTGTGGACACGATCCTAGTGGTGTGGTCACTATCCTAGTAGTGTGGCCGCTATCCTAGTGGTGTGGTCGCTATCCTAATGGTGTGGTCGCTATCCTAGTGGTGTGGTCGCTATCCTAATGGTGTGGTCACTATCCTAGTGGTGTGGTCACTATCCTAGTGGTGTGGTCGCTATCCTAGTAGTGTGGCCGCTATCCTTGTGGTGTGGTCGCTATCCTAGTGGTGTGGTCGCTATCCTAATGGTGTGGTCGCTATCCTAGTGGTGTGGTCGCTATCCTAGTGGTGTGGTCGCTATCCTAGTGATGTGGCCGCTATCCCAGTGGTGTGGTCGCTATTCTAATGGTGTGGTCGCTATCCTAGTGGTGTGGTCGCTATCCTAGTGGTGTGGTCACTATCCTAGTAGTGTGGTCGCTATCTTAGTTGTGTGGTCGCTATCCTAATGGTGTGGTCGCTAACCTAGTGGTGTGGTCGCTATCCTAGTGGTGTGGTCACTATCCTAGTGGTGTGGTCACTATCCTAGTTGTGTGGTCGCTATCATAGTGGTGTGGTCGCTATCCTAGTGGTGTGGTCGCTATCCTAGTGGTGTCGTCACTATCCTAGTGGTGTGGTGACTATCCTAGTGGTGTGGTCGCTATCCTAGTGGTGTGGTCGCTATCCTAGTGGTGTGGTCGCTATCCTAGTGGTGTGGTCACTATCCTAGTGGTGTGGTCACTATCCTAGTGGTGTGGTCGCTATCTTAGTTGTGTGGTCGCTATCCTAATGGTGTGGTCGCTATCCTAGTGGTGTGGTCGCTATCCTAGTGGTGTGGTCACTATCCTAGTGGTGTGGTCACTATCCTAGTGGTGTGGTCGCTATCATAGTGGTGTGGTCGCTATCCTAGTGGTGTGGTCGCTATCCTAGTGGTGTCGTCACTATCCTAGTGGTGTGGTGACTATCCTAGTGGTGTGGTCGCTATCCTAGTGGTGTGGTCGCTATCCTAGTGGTGTGGTCGCTATCCTAGTGGTGTGGTCACTATCCTAGTGGTGTGGTCACTATCCTAGTGGTGTGGTCGCTATCCTAGTGGTGTGGTCGCTATCCTAGTGGTGTGGTCGCTATACCTGTGGTGTGGTCGATATCCTTGTGGTGTGGTCGCTATCCTAAAGGTGTGGTCGCTTTCCTAGTGGTGTGGTCGCTATCCTAGTGGTGTGGTCGCTACCCTAGTGGTGTGGTCGCTATCCTAGTGGTGTGGTCGTTACCCTAGTGGTGTGGCCGCTATTGTGGTCACTATTCCAGTGATCGCTTTCCAGTGGTCGCTTTCCTAGTGGTGTGGTCGCTATCCTAGTGGTGTGGTCACGATCCTAGTGGTGTGGTCACTATCCTAGTAGTGTGGCCGCTATCCTAGTGGTGTGGTCGCTATCCTAATGGTGTGGTCGCTATCCTAGTGGTGTGGTCGCTATCCTAATGGTGTGGTCACTATCCTAGTGGTGTGGTCACTATCCTAGTGGTGTGGTCGCTATCCTAGTAGTGTGGCCGCTATCCTTGTGGTGTGGTCGCTATCCTAGTGGTGTGGTCGCTATCCTAATGGTGTGGTCGCTATCCTAGTGGTGTGGTCGCTATCCTAGTGATGTGGCCGCTATCCTAGTGATGTGGCCGCTATCCCAGTGGTGTGGTCGCTATTCTAATGGTGTGGTCGCTATCTTAGTGGTGTGGTCGCTTTCCTAGTGGTGTGGTCGCTTTCCTAGTGGTGTGGTCGCTATCCTAGTGGTGTGGTCGCTATCCTAGTGGTGTGGCCGCTATCCTAGTGGTGTGGTCGGTATTCTAATGGTGTGGTCGCTATCCTAATGGTGTGTTCGCTATCCTAGTGGGGTGGTCGCTATCCTAGAGGTGTGGTCGCTACCCTAGTAGTGTGGCCGCTATCCTAGTGGTGTGGTCACTATCCTAGTGGTGTGGTCGCTTTCCTAGTGGTGTGGTCGCTATCCTAGTGGTGTGGTCGCTATCTTAGTGGTGTGGTCGCTTTCCTAGTGGTGTGGTCGCTTTCCTAGTGGTGTGGTCGCTATCCTAGTGGTGTGGTTACTATCCTAGTGGTGTGGTCGCTTTCCTAGTGGTGTGGTCGCTATCAAAGTGGTGTGGCCTCTACCCTAGTGGTGTGGTCGCTATCCTAGTGGTGTGGTCGCTATCCTAATGGTGTAGTCGCTATCCTAGTGGTGTGGTCGCTTTCCTAATGGTGTGGTCACTATCCTAGTGGTGTGGTCACTATCCTAGTGGTGTGGTCGCTATCCTAGTAGTGTGGCCGCTATCCTTGTGGTGTGGTCGCTATCCTAGTGGTGTGGTCGCTATCCTAATGGTGTGGTCGCTATCCTAGTGGTGTGGTCGCTATCCTAGTGATGTGGCCGCTATCCTAGTGATGTGGCCGCTATCCCAGTGGTGTGGTCGCTATTCTAATGGTGTGGTCGCTATCTTAGTGGTGTGGTCGCTTTCCTAGTGGTGTGGTCGCTTTCCTAGTGGTGTGGTCGCTATCCTAGTGGTGTGGTCGCTATCCTAGTGGTGTGGCCGCTATCCTAGTGGTGTGGTCGGTATCCTAATGGTGTGGTCGCTATCCTAATGGTGTGGTCGCTATCCTAGTGGGGTGGTCGCTATCCTAGAGGTGTGGTCGCTACCCTAGTAGTGTGGCCGCTATCCTAGTGGTGTGGTCACTATCCTAGTGGTGTGGTCGCTTTCCTAGTGGTGTGGTCGCTATCCTAGTGCTGTGGTCGCTATCTTAGTGGTGTGGTCGCTTTCCTAGTGGTGTGGTCGCTTTCCTAGTGGTGTGGTCGCTATCCTAGTGGTGTGGTCGTTATCCTAGTGGTGTGGCCGCTATCCTAGTGGTGTGGTCGCTATCCTAATGGTGTGGTCGCTATCCTAATGGTGTGGTCG
>JAUCBJ010008940.1:0-26243 GCA_032718475.1 Nemertoderma westbladi | reverse complement strand
GACAAAGATGATTAAGTAGTTAAGTAGATAAGTATTATAGGCCTACTGTGTATGTTAAGCATTTCTTCCCCCTTAGTATCAAGAGAGTTGAGTAGCTGAAAAGCGCCTACTCAGTGGCAATGTGATTGGTTGCCTACTAGATTGTACAGGATGTTGGTACAGAAACATCCAACCAGAATTCTGTTTGGCAGAGTAGCCAAAAGAAAGTTTGCAGAAATTATTTCATTCATTCCAAACCAGGATTATTGATATTATATTCAATTTATATAAATTAAATCAATTCACTTAAATTAAATTTTTAATATAAAATTTAATGAATTTTCTATATACCGATATATCTTAATATAACATAAATTTAGATTCATATAAAATGGTTTGAGTCCCTTTTTTAAACGAACTATTGATATGTTAACACGATATTGACCCGGATTTTTCATTCCGATAAATACGCCAATCTCTTAATATGTTAACTGTATCAGCTTAGGCGATACATTTAATAAAATTGGTTGTAAACAGAGAAGGTTAGCATGGCCCCCCGCGCAGGGATGACACGCAAAACCGTGAAGCGTTAACCACCTTTTTTTTTATTAACTATTTAATTATATTTAATTAATTATAAGATGATATCATTCTTTTAATTATTATTTATTATAAGTAAAGCGGCCGAACCAGCACTTTAAAATTAAGGTACCATAAATAAAACAGACAATATCACACCAATAAAATAATTAAAATCCAGTGGGGATACCAGTGAAAAGCTTCGCCCTTACGATGTGAAATCTTATTTTATAATTACACTTCTTATCCTACTCATTCTTATTATTAGAAATATAATTTTAACCTCTTTGGTATTGTAGCAAATTATTTTTTCTTGTTTTGAATTATTTTTTTTATCTAAGAAAATATATTTTTATATAGTTTGTTGATATTTTTTCATTTTTAAGAAAAAAATTGTTTCGTTCTCATGTTCTTGTACGATATTTAGTACTGTGTAGTGGTACTAGTTGTGATAGACTAAGTCAACAGTTAACTGCCTGACGCTTTGTAGTTATGCAGTATAAAGCGGGACTGTACCCAGCGTTGCTATGGCTTTATTAAAACTGAATTGCAGCCCACTGCACTTGGTCTACTACGGTACTACTGTTCTGAGTCACTGTATTAGGTAGGATACACTATTTCAACTACTACACTTCTGTGACATTGTCTGGAGTCTCACTGCTAAGCTGAGGCTGTCTCTCGCATAGACTTATGCAAACCAGAAAAAAATCTTATAAATAATGGTGTAGAAGAAAAGGAAAAGTTTCTATAAAATCAAGAAAGGGAAGAAAACATACTTTTCATAACTAACAAAAGGAAAATAACTATATTTCTAAGCAAAAAAGGTTATAAATTATAAATAGGATTAGAATAAAGTAGGCCTCTACAAATCTAACCTAATGGTAATTAATATTGTAATAACAAACCAGGACCCAAACTTTTATACAATATCCAGTAACAAATATCGAAATCTTTTGGCCATTTTTTCAGGCTACTTGACGTTATTATTAAAAACTGTTAAAGATGCTGACAGTCTGGAAATTTATAGTTAATCTTTCCGTGTGTCACATTTGCCAGGCCGATGGAAGCTTGGGAAAAATATCACAATAGTAAAATACCAGTATCTAGCGAATACTGATTGTATGTATAATGCAGTAGGATATCGCAATAGATAAACCTGACATTCTTGGCCTCCAGCATTCTAAAGGAGTTCCTTTGGATGTGAACCATCACATGTTAGTTAGTGTCAGTGTCACAATTTCAAGTTAGTTAGTGTCAGTGTCAAATGAGTTGTATTGGCTGTGAACGAACTCATTTTGGTGTCAGGTTTACCTAAATGAGATGAAATGGATGTGCACTCAAAACCTGTTAGTGTCAGGTTCACTTAATGTTGTGAAGTACGTGCTAATGATCAAAATCATAAAACCAAATTGATGCTCTGTAATCACCTGAGCAATATTCTAATTGCGAAGAAGGTTGTCGAATTTGTGAATAATAAATTGCTTAATTTTTGTCAATTAATCTCAACTTTATTATAAAAGTGCTTGTTTGTTTTCTAACTTTATTGCTTTCTAACTTATAATATTTCTATTTTGTATATTCTGCACATCTCCAGTGATGAGAATGATAACATAACTAACTCAGAAGATGCATTTAAAGCTTCTATTTTTGATTTGTTTGTGTTTGGATATTTTCAAAGGGAAAAATGGGTAAGTGATTCATAATATTGAACCCTATATACTAAATCATTTAATATATTATTAATTTATTTAAATTGAATTGTTCTTAATCATAATACAAAAACTACACCTAACTGTTGCGATAAACGAAGGAATAAAATAAAATAAATTTAATTTAAAGTGCATTATTTGCTTATCAATCTGACTTACTTTATGACAGTTGGTACGAATGTCTGAAAGTTAAAACATTCTGCCATTTCGATTTCCTTTGATTTACAATGTACAAGAACACACAAGTAGCTAAATAAGGATCCTTTTGAATGAAAATAAGAGAGCTGCCATCAAAATGAAAAGAAATGAGTGAAAAATCGGGTTCTATACCATTTGCACTAGTCTTTATACCTAGTCATTTACATAATGATAAATCAAACGATAGCTTTCTGTAAACACAGTTGTGCCTGTATTGCTCGCCACATTGCTTTTGTATGTGGTTGTATTTACCCAGTTTGCTTACATACGCCAATGGAAGAATATCAATCCAAAACGTGCTTAAAGTGCATTAAGTCCCCCATAGTGGATCTCTTCCAACACAAAGAAAAAGTGAGTCCTCCACAGTTGATCTCTGCAACCACAAAGTGACCCCCCACAGAGGATCTCTGCCACCACAAAGTGAGTCAATCACAGTGGATCTCTGCCACCATAAATTGAGTCCATCACAGTGGATCTCTGCCACCACAAAGTGAGTCCTCCACAGTGGATCTCTGCCACCACAAAGTGAGTCCATCACAGTGGATCTCTGCCACCACAAAGTGAGTCCCACACAGTGGAATCTCTGTCATCACAAAGTGAGTCCCACACGGTGGATCTCTGTCACCACAAAGTGAGTCCCACACAGTAGATCTCTGCCACCACAAAGTGAGTCCCCACAGTGGATCTCTGCCACCACAAAGTGAGTCCCATGCAGTGGATCTCTGCCACCACCAAAGTGAGTCCCACACAGTGGATCTCTGCCACCACAGAGTGAGTCCCACACAGTGGATCTCTGCCACCACAAAGTGAGTCCATCGCAGTGGATCTCTGCCAACAGAAAGTGAGTCCATCACAGTGGATCTCTGCCACCACAAAGTGAGTCATCACAGTGAATCTCTGCCACCACAAAGTGAGTCCATCACAGTGGTTCTCTGCCACCACAAAGTGAGTCCCACACAGTGGATCTCTGTCATCACAAAGTGAGTCCCACACAGTGGATCTCTACCACCACAAAGTGAGTCCCACACAGTGGATCTCTGCCACCACAAAGTAAGTCCCACACAGTGGATCTCTGCCACCACAGAGTGAGTCCCGCACAGTGGATCTCTGCCACCACAGAGTGAGTCCCACAAAGTGGATCTTTGCCACCAGAAAGTGAGTCCTCCGCAGTGGATCTCTGTTAACACAAAGTGAGTCCCACACAGTGGATCTCTGTCACCACAAAGTGAGTCCCACACAGTGGATCTCTGCCACCACAAAGTGAGTCCCACACAGTGGATCTCTGTCATCACAAAGTGAGTCCCACACAGTGGATCTCTGCCACCACAAAGTGAGTCCCACATAGTGGATCTCTGCCACCACAGAGTGAGTCCTACACAGTGGATCTCTGCCACCACAAAGTGAGTCCATCACAGTGGATCTCTGCCAACAGAAAGTGAGGCCATCACAGTGGATCTCTGCCACCAGAAAGTGAGTGTGGATCTTTGCCACCACGACAAGCTCGCTGCGTTGTTTCGTCGACGAAAAAAAGCCCGACTAGCTAGTGCACATCACCTCCTGCACACAGTTGATTACTTAACAAAGGGAACCCAGTTGCTATATTTGGTTGATCTAATCGATTCCCAAGGGTTGATGCACCTGGAAGCTGATCATAAGGGTGTTATTAATGCTATTGGCCACAACTGCCTAATCAAAATTCCTATCAGCAGTGTATACACAAGATTGGATAAAGTAACTTGTTGATTCAATAAATTACGCTTCTTTGAAAGGCCACCAAATCTTAAGTGAAGTTCGATTTCATTATATTAACTGGTTCTAACTGGAAACTTATCAAGATAGATAGATGTGTGTATTTGTATGTATAGAACTCAGTGTGCTGTGCCCGTAAGTGTATTACTATTGAAAGTGTCGCACATTGAATAAATAATGCAGTATGAGTTCAGGAGAATATAATATCGTTAATTTTCTCTGGGGTAGTTTGGACTGGATGTAACACGGCCTTATAAACTATAACGCCGTTGTTACTTAGTTACATAGAGGTCGATGTAAACTGTAATTGATGGTCTTAAGGAATACGAAAAGAAAGGATTTATATTCGCTAACTCCCGCTTTGCACAAATCGATATCGGGTTTGGTAGGAATTATAGTGCTATTTGTTTTTTATGCAATAAATATTTAAATAATCAAAATTGACTTTCTAACCCGCAAATCTATAATTATCATCTTATCTTGGCGAGTTAAAAGCTTCCAGGCAACCCAAAAGAGTGCGTGTGTGTGGGGGGTGGAGGGGGGGGGGGGGGGGGGGGAGTAGCGATGGTTAACAAGGGGAGCTGTTTAGCGGAAGCATGGGAAAAAGCCCGACCGAACAATGGGGGTGTATGGGGACAAACCGAGATTTAGTTTTAATAATGACTAATATAGCAATTCATTAATCAAAAATTTTAAATTTTGTTAAAAACGTTAGTGATTTTTAATAAATTTACATTTTATATGAAAATTATTACCAAAATTGCCGCTTTTTTAACACTCAAATGTACCGTTTTATAATTTCACTCGCCTTCCTTCGTTCATGTAATAAGTATACTTGATACTGAGGTGAACAAATGGCGTTAATAATAAATAGTTAATATTAAGTACATAATATTTGAGTAAATTATTTATCAAAATCCAATAAATAGTGTACACTCCGCTACCACACACTATCGTCCTTAATCTGTCCGTCTCCTGCCTCCTGCCATCCTTGCAACCAGCTGAATTAACCCCCCCCCCCCCCCCCCCCCCCCGCTTGATACCTCTTTTACCTTTGAAATACTTACTGGAAATATTATTATCTACTATTATCTAGTAATATTAATACGTACTTGAAATATTATAAAAACATAAATAATTTACAGATATTAATTGTTGATTTATTAACAATTTCTGAGTTAGTTATTTTTTCTTATTATTTAGCCAACAAACTAAAGGGGAAACTGATATGGAATATGATCCAACCCTGATGACAAAGATGTTCAACTTAGTTCTCAGGGGTTACGATCCAAGATTTAGACCAAATCTACAGCGTAAGTAATGGAATGGGTGAAAGAGTCAAAGTTCAAACTGGGTCAAAAGGGTCAAAGTTCGAACTGGGTCAAAAGGGTCAAAGTTCGAACTGGGTCAAAGGGGACAAAGTTCGAAATGGGTCAGAGGGTCAAAGTTCGAACTGGTTCAAAAGGGTCAAAGTTCGAACTGGGTCAAAAGAGTCAAAGTTCGAACTGGGTCAAAAGGGTCAATGTTCGAACTGGGTCAAAAGGGTCAAAGTTCGAACTGGGACAAAAGGGTCAAAGTTCGAACTGGGTCAAAAGGGTCATAGTTCGAACTGGGTCAAAAGGGTCAAAGTTCGAACTGGGTCAAAAGAGTCAAAGTTCGAACTGGGTCAAAAGTGTCAAAGTTCGGACTGAGTCAAATGGGTCAACGGTCGAACTGAATCAAAAGGGTCAAAGATCGGACTGGGTCAAAAGTGTCAAAGTTCGAACTGGGTCAAAAGGGTCAAAGTTAGAACTGGGTCAAAAGGGTCAAAGATCGGACTGAGTCAAATGGGTCAAAGTTCGGACTGATTCAAATGGGTCAAAGTTCGAACTGGGTCAAAAGAGTCAAAGTTCGAACGGGGTCAAAAGGGTCAAAGTTCGGACTAGGTCAAAAGGGTCAAAGTTCGAACTGAGTCATAAGGGTCAAAGATCGAACTGAACTGTGTCAAAGTTCGCAAACAATTTATATTATTGAGAAAAAGAGAGTTACCCGTCTTTTTCCATTTTCATCGAATTTTTTATGTAAACTCACTCGGGATTGAACTTTGATTTTCATGAACTCGATTGGCCAATTGATGGAGTTTTTATGATTTTTATTTATGACGTTTAAGTAATTTATTAGCTCATATCATTAAATATCACTCTAAATATTGAGAGTTTGGTGATTATTGTGTGGAGTTTAGTGTTAATTGTTTTAATTAATCAGTACCGCGGAAAACAACAAACATTATCAATTAATATTCTGAGATTCAATCTGATTCAGTCAGATTCCAATTTTGTTTTGTTATATAAGCTAAAAATATTGTAGGACAACATTGTAGTACATACATAATATGGGGGTGTGGATGATTGCAGTTCTGTTCCTCTCATTTGTATCAATGTGTTTAGAGACACTGGACATTTTGAAGCTGATGTTTGTGAAATTGATATTGAAGCTAATGAAACCGGAAGGGAACAATTATGTGCCTGCATTTTTTTGTTATAAAGATGATTATATAATTATATATTCTGTTTTCATAATGTTTAATGAACGTTTATTATCTATAAGCCCGTTATCGAGTTGCTATATTTCAAGATTGACAGTAGATGTAAGGTTATTAACATTTGTGTTGCAATGATGTCCCCAATGTGGTTGAAAAATTCATAGAAAACTATATACCATCGAAAAGAGGATCATCAAAAGTAGTACATAAAAATTAAAAAAAAATTGGCGCCCCCTTGCGGTTGTTGGGTTCCATAGAGTTGCAAAAGTTTGATCAGAAGGAATGCCGTCAATGTAATAGAAACCACATAGAAGTTGTAATGAGAGTCCAAGTATTCCGTAGCAATCCAGTTTCTTTTGATGGATACCATGGTCAAGGGTGTTCAGCTTGTTGAGGTTTGTCAAAATGAGACAAGCAGAGCCTCCACCATAGAAGAACATACTCCAGTGACAACTAGAATTGCGTCATTGTGAATCCAATAAAGGTTTTGCCTCAGTGCCATATGTTTGGAATTTAACTTTTTTCTTCGGGGATATCTTCATCAGACTAATATTAATTACATCTTTCTCACTTATTGTACACACGCCACCTGAGGTCAGACAAGACAAAATGGATAAATTACCATTATCAGAATATATCAGGTATTCGTTTGGACAAGTATGATCTAGACGCAATGTAGTAGAATAATAATGCAGCTGCATCTAGTCCATTATAATATATGAATAATGCAAAGCACATTTACATAATCTTTTACTTTCGCCATTCTTCTCCTTCGGGCTTTTTACTGTTGGGGTTTAGCTGCAACCTCCAGAGTTAATGACTTTGATATTGAATTGTGAATGATTATCTCTTCCAGAAATCTTACATTGCATCGCCTAATTACCGGAATGGCTTGTGTCAAACAGGAATAAGTTACTACTGGTAATGGATATCATTGATATCAGTAATTCAGTTTGGATAACTTAAATTAATTTTGCAATGCGTGTCCTAATTAGAGTACGATTTCTATTCTATGAATTAATTAACTTATAAAGCTGCTCATCATCTAATTATTATGTACTAAGATATGTACCACACAAAGACATGAGTACTATTAACAAGCGTTAGTTACTACTTTCCCAAAACCTCAAACTATGTGGGTCATACATAACATGGGATCAGCTCGACTTGGATTTCATCTATCCTATTCAATATGTTAATGTTACACTGCATGCATAAGGAAGGAATCCTGTTGAACGGCGTGGCATCCAAAATTTGTTTTGTAAAGGTAGGAGCACCGTGGATCCCATTCTGGAATTTCAGAAGATCATTGAAGAATTGTCTACAAGGAAAGACAACCATCTAGCCATGATATTTGTAGATTTCCTTATGGCCATATTCTGACTGTCAACTTGGATCTACATTCTACACCACACCAGCAAGGCAACAACGGCCGTCAGTGGGTTCAGTTTTTAGATAGACTGGTTGCAGATAACTTCTGCTACCTAGAATCTTTGATTAAGATATCTACCTATGAACTCAGACTACGAAAGCATGTTCTGTATTAAATTAACTATCACAGGATGATAATTGCATTGGAATTCTTCCTTCTTCGAATGTCACTTTATTTGGTGTTGCAGAAGAGCCTGTGTGCTATATGGCAGTCCCTGTTAGTATCTAACTGTATAAGACACAAAATGTCTTGATGATACACCAGGATGCTAAGCAATGTTTATTGTATAAATACAATGTTCACTTAACAAACGAAGTCACATAATCTCGATAGTAACTGGGTGTGCTCTTGTTCTATGGCAGCCGGCTCGTGAGAAGAAACGTGCTGCTCTGCCGCTGGTCTTGATAATTCAGATGCATTGATATCCTAGTGGTTGGTTGGCTGATATTTATATATGGCGGAGGTTGTAGACATAGCATCCGAGTGGTTGGCTGATATTTATATATGGCGGAGGTTGTAGACAAAGCATCCTAGTGGTTGGCTGATATTTATATATAGCGGAGGTTGTAGACAAAGCATCCTAGTGGTTGGATGATATATATATGGCGGAGGTTGTAGACAAAGCATCCTAGTGGTTGGCTGATATTTATATATAGCGGAGGTTGTAGACAAAGCATCCTAGTGGTTGGTTGATATTTATATATGGCGGAGGTTGTAGACAAAGCATCCTAGTGGTTGGTTGATATTTATATATAGCGGAGGTTGTAGACAAAGCATCCTAGTGGTTGGTTGATATTTATATATAGCGGAGGTTGTAGACAAAGCATCCTAGTGGTTGGTTGATATTTATATATAGCGGAGGTTGTAGACAAAGCATCCTAGTGGTTGGTTGATATTTATATATAGCGGAGGTTGTAGACAAAGCATCCTAGTGGCTGGTTGATATTTATATATAGCGGAGGTTGTAGACAAAGCATCCTAGTGGTTGGTTGATATTTATATATAGCGGAGGTTGTAGACAAAGCATCCTAGTGGTTGGTTGATATTTATATATAGCGGAGGTTGTAGACAAAGCTTCCTAGTGGTTGGTTGATATATATATATAGCGGAGGTTGTAGACAAAGCATCCTAGTGGTTGGTTGATATTTATATATAGCGGAGGTTGTAGACAAAGCATCCTAGTGGTTGGTTGATATTTATATATAGCGGAGGTTGTAGACAAAGCATCCTAGTGGTTGGTTGATATTTATATATAGCGGAGGTTGTAGACAAAGCATCCTAGTGGTTGGTTGATATTTATATATGGCGGAGGTTGTAGACAAAGCATCCTAGTGGTTGGCTGATATATATATATGTACATACCAGAAGGGCAGCGAGCGCTTCTGGCACCCAGGGGGGGAATGAAGCTGAGATAGCACCTCTCCCACTTCAATAATTTTAACTTTTAATTGATGACGTTTTTTTCTTAAATATTATATATCTAACAGTATATAACTATACACTAGTTTGATATAGTGCACTTATAATATATTGAATGGAACTTGAATGGCGAGCAAAGCGAGCATATACAATTTTCCCACACTTTTGCGTATGACACATGTCCTGTATACAATATATCACAATCCCTGACTTGTCACTCATTTGTCATAGTTTTACAAGAATCCCCTGACATTTCTGCGCCCCTGGGTGAGTGCGCCCGGGGGAACGTCCCCCCCCTCGTTATGCCTCTGGTACTTACACTACTACTAGGATCGGCATGCTGCATTGCAGCTGCATTTTTAAGAATGCTGTGCCGGCTTGTCAACAAAATTGCACCGCCACAACTCCCTATCACCCATGACATTTGCTAGATCATCCGCATCTTTAAGGCCAGTGTCCTTTAAGATGCGTCTCAAGAAAGTCATGGGCTGTCCACCATGCTTATTCACTCCACGAGGCTGCCAAAGTACAAGATTATGCACTGGCTGGTCCTCACGGCGAAAGCAATGTCCTGCAAAGCGGAGGCGATTTTGTTCTAGTGTCAAACTTGGGGGAACCAATGAGACACCTCCAATGTTATATAGTGTCTGGTTGGAGATGTGTGCATTGTACTTGACACAATGAACCCGGCGTAGCATTCTGGTGAATGTGCCATCCAGAGATTTGGTGTCCTCAGCAGTTAGAGCCCAGCATGGACTCCCGTAGAGGAGTACTGGAACTACTGCTGCTCTAAATAATCGGACCTTAAGTTTCCGATTAATTCTCGGTGACTTCCAAATCCTGGAAAGCCTATTCAATGCTGCCCATGCCTTTCCCTTACGTATTCGAAGGTCCTCACCTGACTTCCGGATCCATGATCCCAGGTAACAGAAGTCGTCCACATGCTCAAGCATACCATCCTTTGAGCTTATGCTCATCCGATCAGAGACTTGCTGAGGACTTTCAAAGTTAACTGTCAGAATTTTGGTCTTTCTGGAGTTAATAAAAAGACCAACACTAGAAGCAGCATGTTCTAATGAGCTGAGGAGCCGTTGGGCTCCCTCTAATGATTCTGAGAGTACTCCTAAGTCATCAGCAAAGTCTAGATCAGTTAGGTACTTGGCAGGATTTCCTCGACTTCTGGAGCCAGTAGGTGGAGTTATCATCACCCCATCATCATTATGATGATCTAAGGACATGCGTAGAACATAGTCAACCACAATAATGAACAAGAATGGTGCAAGTGTGTCTCCTTGGAGGACGCCCCAGTGCAGGAGTGCACTTATAATATATTGAATGGAACTTGAATGGCGAGCAAAGCGAGCATATACAATTTTCCCACACTTTTGCGTATGACACATGTCCTGTATACAATATATCACAATCCCTGACTTGTCACTCATTTGTCATAGTTTTACAAGAATCCCCTGACATTTCTGCGCCCCTGGGTGAGTGCGCCCGGGGGAACGTCCCCCCCCCCCTCGTTATGCCTCTGGTACTTACACACATTTCAATAATACCTAATTAGATATTATTATTGACCATGCGCACACAGTACAATGGGAATTAATATACACTGTTATACTGTCAGCACAAAATAAACATAAATCATAAACTAATTTAAAAAAATTTTTTTTTTTTTGTTATACTGTCAGCACAAAATAAACATAAATCATAAACTAATTTAAAAAGATTTTTTTTTTTTTTTTGTTATACTGTCAGCACAAAATAAACAAATCACAAACTAATTTAAAAAAATTTTTTTTTTTTTTTTGTTATACTGTCAGCACAAAATAAACATAAAATCATAAACTAATTTTAAAAAATTTTTTTTTTTTTTGTTATACTGTCAGCACAAAATAAACATAAATCATAAACTAATTTAAAAAAAAAAATTTTATTTTTTTTGTTATACTGTCAGCACAAAATAAACATAAATCATAAACTAATTTAAGCACCAGTTAAAAGTAGCGAATTCTATAAAGGTACCAGCCTCGTCACTCTCCAATCATAAAATAATTATAAACTTGATTTTTTTTACAAATATATAAATAAACGCATTATCTGAGTAGCAAACAAGGTCATAATAATGTGTATAAACTCCAAAGAGAACCCAAACATTACGTACAATTAAATAAATAATTAGAGTTAGAAAAGTATATCACTTACTTAAAAAATAACAGTTCAAAACCCAAATCCAATCAATTACAATATATCTAAATCTCCAATACCTTTAACAGTTCATATCACATAGTGGAATGTATTGGAACACTAATCAAGACAGGGAAAGGGGATGTTGTCTAATGGGTATATATTCATAACGACATCAACAAAGGGGCAGATACAAAATACATGTGAATCAGATTGGGGCGAGCCACACTAGCAAATACGCCATTGATACTGGACTCAGTTCCATCCCCCTTTTTCTACACTGAGGGTTTATAGAATAGTCGACAAAGATAGGTATTCCAACTTCTTGTGTAGCTGGGTCCAACATCTAGAGTAGAACGTCACATGTGACGCATTACTTACATTAAAGACACGATATTTTCAAGAATGGAAATTAATTAAGTTTAACTAGAAGCAAGTAGTATGGTGTACTATGATGCCAGAGTATTAAAGTAAAGTAAAGCTTACACAACAAAACAACAGTTATGTTGCTCAATTAACTAACCAGCAGCAATTGTAAAATGTAAATTATAAAATTAAATAAAGAAATATTGGATGTCTATAGATAATATAATACAGTATTACTAGTTAGTTGGAAAATATAAAAAATACAAAAAACATGTTAATATTTAGTATTATGTTGTATCCGACAATATTTTAGTTTAAACTTATAGTAAGGGCGATTGTCCTTAATCAAACTTTGGTGTAGTGAAGATCCTATGGACTGGTCATGGAATAGGATAGTTTGGTAAAAGACAAATGGGTAAATTGTTTTATCTTCTTATAATTAATTAACTTATGTTATTAAAAATATCATTAATGGATTTACCTTGTTTAGGTCGACTACCTGTGGATATTTATATTGAGTTAGATATTGACAGTCTTGGCCCTTTCTCAGAGACCGAAATGGTGAGTCCATCATTTGAGTTTATATATTTAGCATATATACATTTTATCCAAAAAAAAATAATAACTCATATTGAAAACATAATAAATAGCCTACAAATTTGAAAGTATAGTAAACTGTGGTTGGATTAAAATGATAAAACTTGTGTTCTGGGAAATAGTATAATGGCAAAAGGTTGACGTTGTCTTCTTCGTTGCCATTTTGTCATGCTAAAATTACTTTGTAGGATTTAAAATCTTCGAGTTGAAAATTTATTTGTTGAGATTTTTGTGAGACATTCAGTGATCCAGACTCTATCAGTTCAGCAGTCTCCCTCTGGAGGGCTACATGTCGAAACATTAATTGCTTAAACTTGGCAGATTTGTACTACCCTATTAACTGTGTCATTCAAAGGAAGCTTATCCGCCTGCAGTTCTCCAGTCCGCCGCTAGAGGGCGAAATTTGTGAAAGTGAAATCCTTGACCCATTCCGTTATTTTGATCCATTCAAGCTGAAAGTTGTCAGATATGTGGTAGAACACATCCTGTGACTTTGTGGTGTCCGTAATCGGTCCGCAGTTCTCCAATCTATCGCTAGAGGGCGAAATGAATGAAAGTGATAACCTTCCCCATTTCCTTGATTCTAATCTATTTAAGCTGAATCTTGGAATATATGTACAATACCACATGTTGCATCTTTGTGAAGAAAGTAATGATGTTCGGTTCGCAGTTCTAAAGGGCCAAATGTCTGATAGTAAAAACCTTCCACGGATTTCCTTGATTTTAATCAGTTTAAGCTGAAACTTGGCATAGGCCTATATGTACTAGAAAACTCGATGCTTCTTTGTGGGACGGTACACCATATACACTTCTACAGTATTTGCAGCTAGAGGTCGAAATATCTGAAAGTGAAAGAGCCTTCTCTCATCTCGTTATTAGCCAACCAAACAACAAACGATGTTGTTAACAATTGGGGTAAAGGAACAGGTTACAGAAGTTGTATTTTTAACCAAATCAATAAACAATGTTGTTACCAATTGGGGGGGGAAGGATAAGATTACAGAGGTGAGATTTTATAACCAATAAAATATGTACCGTTACTTCGAATCCCAATGCCAATAAAGTATAGTTATGAATGAATAATTTTAGTGGAAGAGATTTAGTTCAAAAATTATTAATTGCAGTGATAAAAAAATTAATTGTGATAATTGAAGAGTTATCAAGAAAGAAAGACAGAATCTGGCTGTTATCTTTGTTGACTTATTCAAGGCCTTTGATTCAGTCTCTCGCGAACGTATGTTTAGCATACTTTCATTATATGGGATTCCTGATGAAATTATTTCAGCAATCAGATCAGAAAACGATGGTTCGATGATATTAGTGTCTACTGTTGACGGTGACACAGAACCATTCGAAGTACTTAACTTATCTAAACTTTGCTGATGACTCATGAGTACTCTGAATCACTAGAGAGAGCCCAACGGCTCTTCATCTCATTAGAACATGCTGCTTCTAGTGTTGGTCTTTTTGTTAACTCCTACAAGACCAAAATTGTGACAGTTAACTTCGAAAGTCCTCAGGAAATGTCTGATCGTATGAACATAAACTCAAAGAATGGCATCAAAGATCCGGAAGCCAGGTGAGGGAGAACCTTCGAATACAAAAAAGGGGAAATCATAGTCAGCATTGAATGGGTTTTCCTGGATTTGGAAGTCACACACAATACGTCGGAAACTTAATGTCCTATTATTTAGAGTAGCAGTAGTACCAGTATTCCAGGAGTCCATGCTGGGCTCAAAGGTAAATCTCTGGATTGCAGATTCACAAGAATGCTACGTCGGGTTCAGTGTGTCACGTACAATAATTTATTAAATAGAATAAAATTGCCTTGCGCAGGTGCAACACCATGCAGCTTTCGACCGCTTATATCTATCGACGAAATGCAGATTGTGTTACATATTTGGAATCCTTGTATGTATGGTAAGACTTCCATCAGTATCAACGAATCGTTATAAGCCTTAGGAATAACTGCTGTACGACTGGTGCAATATCGCCGGAGACACATTCTCTAAACGTTTGTAGCTAAAAAATGAAATCTATTTAAAATTTCATGCAATCTCGTACGATTTGTAGAAAACCTATTTTTTTTTTTGGGGGGGGGGGCGGGGGAGGGGGGCATGTACCAGTATAATGACACTATATTCCAGGACATATAATATCAAGGATGGTTGTAATAAGAAGAACGATAGAATATGTAGACTACACATTGAAGAATGTGTTTTGTGATTAGCATGAAATGGGAACATAATAAATTATTTTCGTTACATTATGTCAACTTAACAGCATTCTGGTGAATTCCTTGGAACGCTGCAAAGTACTACTTTGCAGCGTTGCGGCCTATAGGCCGGAACGCCGGGTATTACTGTGATAGCTATCTCCATTTTTGAAATTTTTTAATCGTTTTTATTGACAATATTATTATGTTCTAGAACAATATTATGATAACAAATAAAATTAAATGAAATTAATTTTTTTATTTTTTATTATTATTTTTTTTTATTGATATTAACAATATTATATTATGACATGTGCATTGAAATCACAGTTAGTGACCATACATGGTTGAATGTCAGTACCAGTAGGTAGAAATCCAACCGATTGAGCAAAAGTAATAGTGATCTCTTCTGTTGCCAATAAAGATGCAATTTGGATAATGTTACGGTCAGTCATTATGAAAATAATAACGAACACGTTTATTAAAATGTTCTAGAATAAAAACCATAGTTATTAAACATATTTTAAGAATTACAAAAAATGGAGATAGCTATCACAGTAATACCGGCCAACTGTATTGGGCATTATGTCGAAACGCTCAATAGAAGAGATTTTAGCTTAGAGTGCACCTTCCACCAGTAAAGCAAGGAGCAATTTCGCGGAAACTGAAACACCTGATGAAAGCAATTACTTGCAGTATTTCGAAATTAAATATTAAATCTTCGAATATATGGACGACGACATATAGTATGCTTAATGCTTGCCACCAAAGAAAATTCTGTGAAAACTACAAAAGTGGCCACGCATCACCATGTTGTTAAAAACCTACAACAATTCTTACACTCGAAAATCCTCCAATCTCTTCACAATGGATGAGATGAACGCTTTTTACAAAACAGTACTCCAACACTTTTCGCAAAGCTTCTAGCAAAGGTTCTTCGCAAATGTATTACTGTTGTTGCCCTGTGTGGTGGCTTACGATGTGCAGAGGTAAGGGATGTGAATGTTAACGATGTTGTGATGAAGGAAGATGGCGCTTGGATCACAGTCATTCGTACGAAGCAGCAAGGTGAGGCTAAGTCATCCACGTTTCTTGTACCCAATCCAATGGCCAATCATATCGTTATCTATTTGGTTGCCCTTGAAGCTTCCATTCCCGGAAAAGTAAAACAGTCCACTGTTTAAGAGCGTGCCAATTAACAAAGATGCTGGCAGCACTCGCTATGTCAATCTACCAATGGGCAAGCCTAAACAAAATTACCTTTACTTTACAAAATTGGTGTCGATATTGCAAATTTCCTTGTTCTGAAAGACCCCACAACGTATTCTGGCCATTGCGTTCGCCGCACAAGTGCCACTCTAGCTGTAGATAAGGGAGCTAGTTCGAAGGAACTCATGCGCCATTCGGTTGGCAATCTGAATCTACATCTCAACGCTACATTGAACACAGTTCCGTGGGAGCAAAGAGAATGGCGACTGTGTTCAGCAATACTGAACGAACACACACAATGACTCAGTTTGGGTCCGGCAACCAAGGAAAATATGGATCAAATTCAACGATTTATCACATTCAATACAGGGGACAACGCAACATTAAACTTTAATTATATAATATATATGTTTAATTATACTGTGTGCTGAATGCTATGTTTTATTATTATATATATATATATAATTATAATAAATATATTAAATATTTAACTGTTAATAAATTATATTCAAAATTATAACATGATTAAAATGTTCAAATCACACATAAAATCCTTTATTCAAATACCGAACGCTGACAAGTTGACATAATTTAACAAAATTACATACATCGTTGCTTGCAAAGGTCACTTTTCAGCGTTATAGACCCTTGTTTATTTATGTAAACCTTCCTCGCTGCGCGCGCTCGGTACATAAATAAACTCGGGTCATAACGCTGCAAAGTGCTACTTTGCACACAATGATGTAAATAGTTATAGATAATTTTTGCTAATTATTTTCGAATTCGATATTTAATAGTAATTGCTAACCAGCTATTATTGTTGAAACTTATTGGTTACTAACAATGGGTAATTAATTACTTTACCTAAATTTATATGTAATTCTGGTTACATGAAAACATGGTCCATGGAGGTAGTCTTACTTGATTATGTTCAGATGATAAAACAAAAGTAGATCGGCATACAGGATGGTATATGGTAATAATCATAGGCGGTAGATTAATTAACTGCTGAACACTTAGGCCGATGACACCAAATTCAGTTAGAATGTTATGAATTAGCGTTACATTGTGTGTTTCTTATTAACTAATGGTGATTACTCGATTGTTATCGCCTTATTATTGATTAGAGTGGGGGAGTAATTTGAGGAATCTATGTCACTCCGGATGATTACTTTCTCTATTCAGAACTCTTTCTGTATTGTCAGTAAAATTTGGTTTGAGATTTGATAAAGATGCTATGTAATATAGATAGCCAAAATATGATCAATATTAAAGACCAATTTTCCTAAATATATACATTTTTTCATAATACATTTTATTAGCATTTAATAATTTACGAATAGACCATAATAATAATATATGGTTATGGCGGTCGCTAGAACTGGTAGAGACTGGACTGGTCGCTAGGCGATCGGTAGGACTGGTCGCTAGGGCGGGAATGTAGGCCCAATATGGTGGTACTTAGCCGATCTGTGCTGTGCCGATTGTGCGGTGCTGTATATATGTAAATATTGATTGTTATTATTGTTTATTGCAAATATATTCACTGCGACTAATATATATACCAAATGTAATAACATTTGCAACTGAACCAACCTCGAACTGATTCACACGTCAACCGTCCCGCGTCCACGGAACCAGAGTAGGCGGCCCAATTAGAGCTGCCACAACAAACCGTGCACCGCCAACTGCAATCCCCCGCCAAGCCCATATCTTCGTGGTCATATCTTTCCTCGAAAGCGAAGAAATCCCGTTCGTAAAGATTCGCGGTCTACCAACCCACCCAGAATCACGGCACCGTGCATTTCACATAGTGTGTGACCAGTCTGACCGAGAGAATATCATGAACCCTGATTTGTGGGAAGAAGGCATATCAGTTAAAAACTACATATTTTCCAGCGCGGAGCGAGCAGAATTTGGACTCCGACCACGACAGCGACCGCCTTCAGGATCGGAGCATTATAATAATGGTACCGGTACAACACACACAACTTCCGATTGACTATCTACAAAAGTGAAACTTTCACTGTGGAACATTGAAGGATATGAATACATTCAAAATCATATACCGGCAGAGGAAATAATTGAAAAATCTGATCTCATTCTACTAACTGAAACTCTATGTTGGAACCAGAATCTGGTATCCATAGAGAGCCACTATGCCTTTATCCAACTGGCCACAAAGCCAGCGCATGGCCGCCCAGTTGGTGGTCTAATGATATTATCCAAACCTGATTTGTCACCATCACTTATTAAATCGACATCTACGTACATGGTACTTAAAACAACCCCTGCTATCGTACTCCTATTCTATTCCAAACCCGACACCCCTGTGGAGGAGAATCTACTCACCATAAACGAGGCGCTAAGCTATACTGATCCAAATTCTACAATTATTATCGGAGGAGATTTCAACTGCCGTTTAGACTCAGGAACTCGGGGGAAAGACTTAACAGAAGGACTTAAGACGCTGGGCTTTGCCCTCCTTAACAAACCAGAGCAACATACTTACATATCGCCTCAGGGACGGAGCACAATAGATCTGCTGTTGATGAGATGCCCACAAAACTCAGGAATTAATGTTTCAGATGTCTCCACCACAGCGAATCCACTGCGAAAACACCTACGTGTTTCTACAGAAATTGATTTTGTGGACTGCTCTCTTATTCAACCCCAGAAACCGGAGAACCCACTAAGCAGGAAAGTAAACCTAGGTTTACTAGAACAACTGATCGACGAGTCCGAGATACAATCTCTTCTAGAGGAAGTATCTATCGATGAGGCGACAGATGAACTAACCAAACTGTTTGAAAGAGCTGCTTGCAAACCAAAGTTAACTGACCGCCATGGAAAAGCGTGGTTCGACATCGAATGTCGCTGTGCAAAAGAACAAATACTGAACAAACTAAACCAAACGAACAGGTCAGAAGCAGATCGAAAAAATTACTTTATCGCCAGGAGGAAATATAAAGATCTCTTGTGACGTAAGAAGGTTCAGTACGAAGAAAGCAAGCTATTAGAAAAACTCGCACAATCCGAAATCACGCCGTGGATACTGCTCAAGGGAGAGAGCCATAACTCCCCAGCCACGATAGACAGTCTTACGCTTGAGGAGCACTTTAGGAAGTTGATTGGTACGGAATCAAACCCCGAAGGAATTGATGAAACCCCGGAAGTAACTGACGCCGAGAAAGAGGATGATGCCTGGTACAATAAACCAATTACTGAGGCGGAAATCTCCGAAGCTGTTAACTGCACTTCGAACCACAAGGCATGCGGGCCCGATAGAATATATTACGAGCACGTGAAAGCATCACTTCCACTAATTCTCCACATACTAGTGATCCTCTTCAACGCATGTTTGAACGTCGGAAAAATTCCAATAAGTTGGGCAATTAGTATAATTAAACTACTATATAAAGGAAAGGGAAGCAAATCAGTCCCGGACAACTATCGAGGAATAGCTCTCATTAGTGTTTTTCTCAAAATCCTCACAAAGGTTATCAACAGACGAGTTATCGCACATATAGAAGGTCTACTCCCAGCTATGCAGTTCGGGTTCCGACAGGGAAGGTCGACCATACACGCTATAAAGCTTCTACTATCGGATATATCTGCAACAATCAAAGCCCCGAGGTCACACAACTCACAGAGAATAATATTTGTCCTATTTATAGACTTCAGAAAAGCCTTTGATATGGTAAACAGAACTATTCTAGTGTATAAAATCTACAAAAACTTTGGCATCAAAGGAAAAACACTCAATCTAATAAAGGCCCTCTTGAAAAACTCTGTGAAAGTCTTTGACGGTGTCAAATTTTCTAATGTAATTGTTCAACTTCGGGGTATTTTGCAAGGGGATTCTTTGTCACCTACTTGCTTCCTGATGTTTATTGCGGACCTGGCACAAGTTCTTCAACAAATTGCTTCTACCATAAGATTCATATTTTTTGCTGACGACCTGGTTATATACTCGCTAAAGAACAGTGATATCCAAAACGCACTAAACGAACTCTACAAATGGTCCATTAAAAACTCGATGGAATTAAATATGGGGAAAACTAAAATAATTAAATTTAGGAAAGGCGGTCGAACATCCAGGGCAGATATATTCTACTACAACGGCGTCCAAGTACCGTTATGCAACGAATACGAGTACCTAGGGGTCACCCTACAACCATCGTTATCATTCTCACGACACATAAACCAGAAGAAAAGGAAAGCTTTCTCAGCAATAGGATGCCTAAAAGATCTTCACCCTGTTTCTATTAACACTGGTCTAACTATCTTCCAAATGAAAATAGACCCTATGGTTAATTATGCCTTCACAGAGATCGCCAAATTCTTTACTCTCGCGAACCTTAAACAAATTGATATCATCAAATCAACTTATGTGAAACGTCTTCTTGGTTTGCCAAAAAATGCATCTTGCACCGTGGCCCTGAAAATGATTCCAACGAACACATACATAGAAGATTTGTCACTGCGTTATCCTTCAATGTTTGAACCTACTGTTCTAGAACAATATCGACTACATCGCCAGACAAAAGAAAGCTTATTTGTTGCAGAAAATTATTCCGAAGGCCCTGCATTTACAACATCACAGTGGCGCTCTCCCGGCCAAAAGAATCGACACCTCATAACTCGAGTAACTGTCCATGGTTTCCATTGGAAAATATGCCAAAATAAAACCCCCTTTCACGAACTTGGGGATGCCTGCACCTGTATCTACGGCGGCGGTCCTGCTTCCAACCGGCTCCATGCTATTAGATGTGCGAGTAGCCCTCACCTATCCCTTCTAGGAAGCCTCTAGTTCTGTCTTCGGATTATCCCCCTTTTAGTATTATTTTTTACCTATTATATTTTAAATTATTTTAATTTCGTATTTTAAAGTACACTGTATAATACTAATAGTTAATTAAATAAAACATAACCTGTTACCCCGCTCGGGGTGTTAATATCAAAAAAAAAAAAATTATTGTTTATTGCAAATATATTCACTGCGACTAATATATATACCAAATGTAATAACATTTGCAACTGTGGAGCTGTTGAAAAGCGACTGGTCACTGGTTAGTAGCTGAAATTCGAATTTCATAGTCGTGATACTGTGACAGAAGCAATTGCGCTCCTCCTCACAGCCGTTGTGGTTCAAGTGAATTTAAAAGCAACATTGTTAAACGCGCAATTCGAATTGCGTTCCTTTAAGTTATTTTTTGCTAATGTTTTGAAGGATTAGTACCATGCATTGTTATGAGCGTAAAGGCCATTGTGTTTACTAATGGACTTGATTTTTTTGTGATATTTTGTATTTAGATAGAATATACGTTGTTACGCGCACAAGAAAGTGAACTATGTATTAATAATGTTACCTTTTGATTTTATTTCATTGTCGCAATTAAAGCAGGTGTTTTTACATAATGTTGTAAACTACAATTGTCTCCATAATTAAAAATGGATGAACTTAATTTAATTCGCACCTCTAAGCCAATTTCTCGCTTATGTTCCATTGGAAATTATTCGAAAAGTAAATTTATAAATCTTTGGGATTATTCGCATCCCAAGTAATGTAAAAATCACAGCTGATTAATCTTATCATTCAACACAGATAAACTGTCTCGGGTTACTATACAAGTGGTACACTACATTCCTATATTTTACATGTGAATGCCTGCTTCGTGTGTGAGGTACGGAAGCCCATATCGGCCATGTCGCGTGCAAACTTCCATGTCAAGCGCACAAACGTTATGCCATTTCAGTGTAGAAACATTTGCGCGCGCGACATGAAAGCTTGCGCGCGCGACATGGAAGTTTGCGTGCGCGACATGGACGTTGGTGCGCACGACATGGAAGTTTGCGCGCGCGACATGGAAGTTTGCGCACACGACATGGAAGTTTGCGCGCACGACATGGAAGTTTGCGCGCGCGACATGGAAGTTTGCGCGCACGACATGGAAGTTTGCGCGCAACTAGTTGCGCGCGCAAACTTCCATGTTGCGCGCGCAAACTTCCATGTCGCACGCGCAAACTTACATGTCGCGCGCGCAAACTTACATGCGCGCGCGCAAACTTCCATGTTGCGCGCACAAACTTCCATGTCGCGCGCGCAAACTATCATGACGCGCGCGCAAACTTCCATGTCGCGTGCGCAAATGTTTCTACACGGAAATGGCATAAAGTTTGCGCGCTTGACATGGAAGTTTGCGCGCGACATGGCCGTTATGGGCTTCCGTACTGAGGGTACTTACTACTGCCAGAATGCGGGTAAACGAATAAACTAAAATAAAGTAAACAAAATACCACAACCTATGATAAAAATCCCAGCTTGTGTGTAACCTAGTACAGTGTGTAAGCTAGTACAAATAGCACTGTACTATATATGTTGGCAGACCAGCTGTTTAGTTAAACATTAAATTTGTCAGATGTTGACATTTATTTTAATGACATTGATATGATTAAACCTTAAAAAACCAACATGTTGTAGCTTATTGTGCTACTCATAGGTTGCCATTGATCCATATATTTATCAATTATATCCTTATCAACAAATTATAGTATTTTATCATAAGTGCCTGTTGTGATTGAAATTTGGGTAATGACTTTTGCATCAAAATCACAACAAATCATAATGAATAAAATGATTCGCGATGATTTAAATAATTTAAAATCCATCCTTAGATTTAGAATAAAAATAAAACAAACCTAACAAACATATTAATAACAACATGACCCATGACCTAAACTATAAGTATGAATTGCTATAGTGTGCAGTCAGCAATGAAATTAATATTTCAGGGTTCTACATGAAACCATGGCTATTATTAAAAAGGAAAAATTCATATTTATCAAATATTATTTACATTTGTTAAATAAATTAAATAATTTAATGATTATAATTTAATAAACATACTATTCAATATCGTTACTAAATGAGGAAGCAATATTTCATTCCAGAAGGCACCATATTATTCAAAATTCTCAAAACCTAAAGGTTAAACTTGTTCAGGAGCCTGAACTTTTCCATATCACTATAAACTAATGGGATCAGTTGGTTTATATGTCCTTATAGTCAACATAGTTATTTTGTAAAACTATTCGTTTGCCCTTAACTCTTAAGCCTTTGCCCTTGGCTCTGAATCGAACTGTTGTTACATTTATTCGATAAAATTGAAAGAGCAAACTTTGGTATTTAAATTCTTGGGGGTGCGGGGTGTGGGGGGGTGGTCGGGGCGCACATATGTTGGTCCATATGTAATATCTTTTCTCAAACTCAAGTTAGTTATTTGTTAAAACGTAACATGAGGGCTAGTACGATTGTTTGATAGGCGTTCCATTGAATGTGCCATTTTCATCTGAAAGGCCCCCAAGGTAATTAATATGTATAAAATTTTAAAACGGTTTTAAAATAGAATGAATAAATAAATTGTTATTTAGAAAGTGATTTTTATCTTCGCCCATTATACTTCTTAGGATTTTCGGGCTGATTTCTCTATTCGTCAGTATTGGGTGGATGAACGGTTGTCTTACAACGTATCCAAAGACTATGGGGATCCAGAACGGCCATTCACACTCACTCCGCGGACAGCAGCGCAGCTGTGGATCTCCAATTGTTACTTCCCTGGTTCCAAATCCAGCAAGCTACATGATGTTATGACTGACAACAACCTGTTTTGGCTTTGGCCGAATGGCACCATTGTATATAGTTCAAGGTATGTTTAATTATTATGTACTACAGTTCATGGTATATAAAAGACTAATTGGTTGGGTGTGTAATATAATGTAACCAAATGAAACAAATAAACCATCTTCCTATGAAAATTAAATGAAGCCCTATCCAGGACTAAATAATAAAATACAAAGCTTTATAGTTGGCTTAATTAGGAGCCCGGGAGCTCGTTTGACAGCGGGATACTTACTGTAAAATCCCAGGTCATCTAACACTGACTGACTTGACTGACTGATTCACACACTGATCATAATCCAGGTTCAGGCACTTCCTGCCTGGTGTTTTTTATGAAATTTTGCAAGTACATTGCTTTTGTGGTTCATAATCGCGTTACAAAATTTCAGACCGATTCTATGTGTGGTATTCGACATATTTCGTTTTTCGACATTATTTTGTCGCGCAATTATATGTATTTAGACATTCATTGACAGCTGTAGCAAAATAATACATAGAGAGTTGGCTTTAGGATTATTATTGGTGGGCCGACCTGACCCATTAGAATACATCAAAGGCAGCCATATTAATTAAGTAGAAAAGCCATCAAGCTGGCTATAAGAAGACCGCCCATAGACAAACGTAGTGTAGTTGGTTCACTCCCCATTGAACAGCTTTGTTTACAGTTTGAGAGAGTAATCCCAGCCCCTAAATGCCATTAGTGAACCTAACATTTAAACGACCATGTTGTTATAATTCAATCAGCTGGCCTACCACCTAACTTAGCAGTGAGTAACCTTGTAGATATTCACATAGGATTCACTGGGAAGAGAGATTCAGCTGACGGGTAATACATTTAGAAGGAAACTAAATTTATTATTTGGCTCTATTCGTTGTTATTTATCTGGTTGAGCATCATGGGCATTTTTTATAAATATTTGGTAATCTTATATCTTGTAAATGAAATTATTTGCTTCATATTATATTTCCGTTAGTGGGAGCAAAGTTTCATTTTTTTGTTATGTGGGACGAGCCACAAAGTAAGCTAACCTCATGCCTGCCTTACAGTTTAGAGAATTGTTTAGTTTACATACTGTACTGCTGACTGACACAGTTCATTTGTAATAGTCTTGGTTAGAATTCTTCCCCCGGGCTCCTTGCAGCCAGCTTGCTGGCTTTCTAGTTTATACATTATGTAAAACGAAAAACAATACATCAAACAATGTATTTATGTATTGTACATGTACACGATTACAAAGGGAAATACGCCTAAATCGTGTACCGGTAGCTTATAACGTAATTACACATACACCGACTCAACGATAAAGATGTAACTATGTACAGTACAATTTATAAAATGTGTTATAAAACTTATTTCATTAGATCTCAAATATCTATATTTTCATACCATTAAATTAGTGGAATTAAAATGTTATATTAATTTGCTTATGTATAAACTTTATATAAAAAATAATATTTATTTATATTTTATTTTTATTTATATATAACTGATATATTTAGGACACAGATTTCTTTAATACGCCTTTAATTTGTTTAGAGGCTGGACTACCCATAGCACGCATAGACCTAAGTGCCTTATGGCATATCACAATATTGTCAGAATTTTCTCTATATTTCATAGTATATATACATTAGGGTTAGTTATGGTTGGTTACATGACACCCTGAATGAGGTTAAGGCTGCCATTACTGTAAAATAAGCCTATATCTTAACAGTGGCTGTGTTTTCCTAATAACTGTTTATAACAAACTAACGATAGCAATGTAAAATTACTAAGTAAAGCAAGTTTTAATCACATCAAATCAGTTTTGAACGTGGTTTGTTTGATTAGTTAGTATTAATTGTAGGAAATTGGATACATACCGTACTAAAGAAACACTCTTAACAAACATCTACCAGTCCCATTGCCAGCATCCCACTGTTCGGGTAATTTGGTTATACCTTATAACCCCTCATCAAAGATAGGCCGGCATCTAGGTTTCACTACTATGTAGCCCAAGTACACCTGGGGTTCTATATGTACAGTATAAGATGAGATCAGGTTAAATGGAATGAGTTGAATGTCATTAGCAGGCAGGTATGAATGCTTAATTAACAAATTCGGAGCTTTCCTTTAGGAAAGTATGTAACAGCCCCATTATCATACATTGCACAATTACTTGATAATTGTTCCTGTTAATGCCACTAGTGTATGGCATTTACCTTGCAGGCTCGCCCCATATTGTTAATTTACTTCTGCCAGGGAATTATTATGTTATACGGCAAGGGCCATGCAGAATAGCTCTGATTGGCTAATACCCATTTGCATTCAGCTTACCAGCCCCAGCCTATATAGTATATATAGTATAGCATTGTATCAGTTGGTTAGCCTAACTATTGAAGATTTATTAGTTAATAGC
>JAUCBJ010008939.1:0-86060 GCA_032718475.1 Nemertoderma westbladi | reverse complement strand
ATTTTGTGCTTCGGTCACTCCGGCAGATACCGTGGTTCTTTTAGCTGTTCAAGTATTTTAACTACTAATTATTTGTTGTATAAGTACTTGTACCTAATTTAGGGTTTAGTGTACAGTGCTTTCTGAAGGCAATTAGTGTGTAGGCAGTATATTTGCGTTATAAAGTGGTTAATAGGCACGTTGGTTCTGGTAGATCGCGGTAATTAACTTCTAGGTAGGAACACTCCGTGATACATAACGTAGTACTTATAGCGATACGGCTATAAGTCGTCAGACGGTGGTATTTTTCTATCTGGACAACGCAGTATATTTACTACTACTTATTATTTTCAAATACCGTAGTACTCTGTCCGTTGTAATAACCAGATTTCTAACCCTTTGTTAGGCTGGTTTGTAGACTTCTTGTAAAATTACCCTAAAAATTCGTATTTGTGTATTTGTAATTTTTTTGTGTTTATTTAGAGATTGTAATCTCAACCCGAATTGTACGTAATTTGTAGTATTAAGTAACTTAGGTAAATTAGAATTATTTGTTTTAGTGTCCAACAAGTAGCACTCCACTGAGAGCGTACAGCTTCTGTGTAGTGACTTCCCCAGAAATAATAACATTTATTTCAAATATTGACAAAACCCATTTTAACGGGTATATATATATTATAAATCAACTCAAACGATTTATAAATAGTAGACCTGCCATACAACAATTAGGTCTCAATATCAGTTGGACTATTGCTTAAATAACGATAATAAAGTAAGTTAAAGTAACCAAGTAACCCTTAAAATTCAGAAATTCAATTATTCTAAAATAATTGATATACCGGTATTTACAATAGGCTTATTATATTTATTTCTATAAATTTAGGCGGCAATTATACCGGTATTCTGTAATTAATTCTAGTCCATAATTATACTTATATATACTATAAGTGTAAGCTGTATACCGGTATTCACGATAGGCCTATTATATATTTATATATATTTGTGCTAAAATTATATACCGGTATCCTGTGACAAACCTAGTCTGTAATAATACTTATATATATACTATAAGCATACCGGTATTCTAATATATTATATATATATCACGCTACACTGAGTAGCAGTATCGGTAATTAATTACTAGGCTAACAGTGATACTGAATTACTAGACTTGCTTAAACTGTAATATAGCAGTAGGCATTCAACTGTACAAACCAACATGTCTGACACAAAGCAAAACCTGTCAGACAGTCTCTTAGATACAACCATATGTGACCCAGACAGGAGTGTGGAACGTGTAGGACCGAAGTTCAACTCACCTCCTACTGTAAGAAAGATAATTCCTCCAGTAGTAATATCAGAACCTAGGCTGGTCCAACACCGTAGGTCTATCATAGGCACTCGAGCTCAGGTCAAGCGGGACCAAGAAGCAGCGGAACAACAACAACCCGCGAGCCAAGAACTTATTTCTCAACGGCCCGACAGCTCCAGTAGTGAGGATACTGTAGAGCTGACACCCGAGCGCGGAGCAAAGATGACGGATGCGGTTTATTCGGATCCCCTTCTCATCCTTCCTGCAGCCGTACTCACTAGGTTATTGATTGCGGTGGAAGAACACCAGATCGATTGGGCGAGAAGTAAGCGATCGACTAAAGATAGTTATGCGGGATATACAAGGGAAGAACTGAAGTCTATTGTCGAGTCGCAATGGAACTTCCCCGGACCCGGACTCCCGTTTGATTTATCAGAAGCTGCCTGGGAAGATATACACAGGATGGGAGTAACCAAGGAAACCGTCGATCCAGCTGTGTAGAAGAGGTCCGCAGCCGGATACGTACAGGGATTCGTAAGCTCTATGGAGCGATTAGAAAAACAACTGTTTCAACAACCCCAAGGACCTCAAGAGCAGGGACAACTGCTTTATCAAGTTAGAGAAAGAATTCTACGAATCAGGCTAATCTTATCAGCCTTTGAGGAGGCTTCTAAAAGAAGACAAGACACGTCGTTGCAAGTTGCTGTAAAGACTTGGTTTCAAAAGGTGAGTCTCCAGGTTCAAGGAACGGCTCAGTGGAAAGCCCAGCTAGATGAGCGCTCAACCCATGGAGAATCAACAGACGCTACATTTTCCCAAGTGGAGAGTGAAGCGACAGCAGAGAAACCGCATAAGAGGGATGCTATTGACATCTATCTGTCGGACTATCAACGTTTTGTAGGTGATGAAGAGCTGAGGAGAAGGCTAGAGGGACTTAGCCCTAATAGTGAAGGAGCCCAGCGTGTGTTGGACGCCATCGATGTGGATATGAGAGCTGCGAACCAAGCTAAATTTGATGAAAGCATCCGCCTCACTAAGGTTCAAGAAGAACAAGTAAAGAAAAAACGTATAGAAGACAGAAAGATAGCAGCAGCGGCAGCAGCAGTGGCAGAAGCAGAAAGAAAGGCAGCAGTGGCAGAAGCAGAAAGAAAAGCGGCTTTGGCAGCTGCAGTGGCAGAAGCAGAAAGAAAAGCGGCTATGGCAGCTGCAGTGGCAGAAGCAGAACGAAAGGCGTCTGAGGAGACTGCCCAACTAGAGTTGGAAAATCTTCAAGAGAGGCAAGACAACTTTAATAAACAGTTAACAGCTAGTAATATGCGAATCGATCTACTCCCAAAAGGCAAGGTTATACATCATCTGAGGAAGGCGATACCACAGATCATGAAGGTGGAGGAAATCGATCTCGCCTAAGCAGACGTAAAAGAATGTCCCACCGTCAGAAATTGCCTGATTTGCCCCCAGCTGTTCGAAGGCAACTAAATAACACAAATTTAGGTAGTACAGAACCCACAGACCAAATAATTAAAATAGAAAGACTCCCTACTATAGTAGATGAGCCTGAAATAATTAGGCCTGTTTTTGAAATCACCCCTTCGGTGATAGAGACACCTGTACTCCCAGAACCTACCTTTAAATTCCCTTTACACAGCACCAAATTATCTGTGCCTAGAGGAACAGCCCCTGAAACAGTGTCGGTCCTGGACTCCGAGCGAAATATAAAGGATATATCGCCCGTAGTCCCTCGTCTGCCCGCTACGACGTTGGCGGATCCCGCTTTGGCGGTTGATTGGGTAGACGAGAGACGGCGGGGGATGGATATTCTCCTCGGAAAGATCGAGGAGAATCGAGTGCGCTCCTCCCAACAGGTCCGAGAGTTAGAAGGGACTGTTCAACAGTTAAAGGGAACCGTAAAGGAAAGTAGGTTAGAGTTGCAAGAAGTGCAGCAAAGTATCGCGCTAGAACGCGATAAATTAGTAAATTTACAAAAGGGTATACCACCACCCCCGGTAACAATATGTCAACCCGTTAGGTCTGAAGTATTTCATGCGCAAGGTGTGGAGCCTACACGCATATATACTGCTAGCGAAGTAGAAACCCCTATAGTGAACCCTATTAAGGGTAATTATAGACCTGTTGATAATGATATTCCCTATAGACCTGATCATAATCCGAGAAATTTATATACCGATAACTCGATATTGAATAACACGATGGCCCAAGAAAGTTTTACGCGTCAAATGGCTAGAACCGAAGCCCGGCAAGCGGTAAAGGTGGGAGAGATCGTCAAGTTCAATGGAGATGAGATGAAATGGTTACCTTTTAATGAATATTACAAAGATAACATACAGAACTCTGTACTATCTAATGGAGAGAAACTTAGATTCCTCATCGAGTGCTTGGAAGGATCTCCCAAGTTAATGGCGTTAAAGTTTATTGGACATCCAGACGGATTAAGGCAAGTTTGGGATACCCTAAACTTCAGGTATGGTAATAGGAATAACATAGCTGGGTATTTGTATGCAAAGTTGGTAGCGCCCCGAAAGTTTATTAGCAGCGGGATTATAGAGTTTTCCGATGAGATTCAGGAGATGTGTTATAGTTATAGATGTGTATAGAGAAGTGTTATATATGATGGAACAACAACAACGAGACCCTACCATGGCTGATCTCATGACATTCTTGGATGGCGAAGTGAAATTACAGCTCATCAAGCAATCCAGAGAGAAGACACCGGAAAACAAGGTCAGTGAGAAACCCGTCTCTAGGAGAAAGGTAACACCAGTGTGTTATACAGACGACGGCGAAAGCCAGACTTCTCAAGGAGAGGATAGCGGGAAAGACACTGAAAGATCTTATTATGTCAATAAAACGCCTAAAGACCAGGTAAGTAAATTCAAGTCTCGAACCAATGACAGGAGAGAACAGGTAAGAAAAACTCCTCCTACGTCTCCCAAGAGAATTCAGGTGAGAAAGCCCGAAGAAAGAACGAGTGTGCACAATGTTATTCAAAATAAGGTAAGTAACATCATATGTGACTATATGATCATATGCGCTATGTGACGGGACTCACCATTTGAATATGTGTGATGAATTCCTGAAGAAATCATTAGCGGAGAGACGGGAAGTCATGTGGGATAAGCGGTTGTGTTATAATTGCCTCAGACAAGGACACCAACGGCGAACCTGTTACTCCGACACAAGGTGTGCAAAGTGCAGTGCGAAACATCATATCTTGTTGCACACTGAATTCGAGCGAAATAGTCTGAGTCAGGTAAGTGATTCCGAACTACATGTCCAATTCAGTGATGTGAACGACACTGATCAATCTGAGATGGAAGGATTCTATACGGACGAGTTCTCCGACGAAAACGAATCCTGTTACATGATAAATACCGCAGTGTATCGAGCACTTACGTATGAAAAAGATACAGACAGCGACCTCACCCTAACTACTTCTGATCGACAACCATCTTGGAAAGCGCCATCTTCCAATGTAGGAATCCGAGAATTTCCTGTAGTACAGGTAAGGGTCCACGGACCTAAAAGGAGTAATGTAGTGAACGCCCTCCTTGACTCCGGTAGTACAGGAACATTCATCAACAAAGAACTAGCCGAAGACATCTTTGCTGGACAACCCAAGTTCCGAACTAAGCTAAACATGTCAGGAATTATGCAGGTTTGGAAATCTACAGTAATCGCGGATTATTATGTAGGTGCGTTGTCCACCCCCCAGGATGAACTAGGAGAACATAGTATAAGGTCAGTAAAAATGGTGGCGATAAAGAACTTCGCTACCACTCAAGTGGAACCTTATAACTGGGATGAGGACGATTTCACCCAGCAGCTGGAAATACCTAGATTCAACACCGATTACCCTGGAGTGCAAATACTCATCGGTCAAAACGCGCATGAAGCGCTCGAGAGATTGGAGAAACGGCCCGCTCAACCGCAACCACTACAAGCTTATGCGGGAAGAACTAGAGTGGGTTGGTACTTTACTGGCCCTTCCCGTAGAACCCTCATGGAAAGATTACCGAAAGACCAGGTATGTCAAGTGAGAGAATGGGAAGTCGAGAGCAGTGAGTTAGACGATCCAACTGAGGGAACACCATACTCCTCAGATAATGACGATGTCCACCAACTTTTTGACGAGGAGAATGCCATCGATCTCCTTAAGGAAAACGAGACTTGGCAAAACCAAGTGAACTTATGTCAACTCCTTCTTCCATCAGAGCGAGACGACTATAACGACGAGCTTAATGACGTCATTGAACGTTATAATGCCAAGACTCGGGACGAACACGCCGTACGATTCTTTACTCAAGAGGATGTAGAGCCCAATTCCTACGATAAGGCCCTATCGGTAGAGGAAGAAAGAGCCAAGCAGATCCAAGAGACAACTACACGTTTTCTTAAAGATCAAGGTAGATATGAGATCGGTCTACCTTTCCGAAAGCGAGAACCAAAGTTCGTAAACAACAGACCCTTGGCGGAGAAAAGAATTGCTCAACTACATCGACGCCTTACGGCAAATTCTTCAGCTAAAGAAATGTATCAAACGCAGTTGAAGAAGTTTATTAGCAAGGGATATGCGGAGCTAGTACCGGAAGAAACACCTATAACTGAGAGAACGTATTATTTAACTCACCATTATGTTCCCAAACCCGGTAAACCCCATGAAGTACGAGTGGTGTTTGACGGCTCCGCCCTCTATATGGGCCAATCCCTTAATTCTGAATTGTTACCCGGACCCAACTTACTCCAATCCTTGTTGGGAATACTTTTAAGATTAAGACAATATTCAATTGCTTTCGCCTCAGATATAGAAGGCATGTTCTTACAAGTCAAGGCGCTGGATAGAGATCGAGACAGCCTACGATTTCTGTGGTGGCCTGAAGGAGACCTCAACCAGAAACCGGTGGAGTACTGGATGACCATCCAGGCTTTTGGGATAATATCGAGCCCTTCAAACGCCTGTTCCGTGGTGCGCACCACTGCGGATGACAACCGAGACGCCTTCTCTAAAGAGGTGATTGACAACATCAAGAGGGATATATACATGGACGACAATCTAAAGTCCCTTCCATCAGTCGAAGAAGCCATTGACGTCGCAAAAGGAACGGTAGAGTGCTTAAAAAGAGGTGGATTTCGATTAACTAAATTCACCAGCAACTCCTGTGAGTTTCTGGAGTCGATCCCGGTAGAAGATCGAGGAGCGAAAGATCTGGATCTAATAAAAGATGATCTCCCAGAAACTAAGACCCTTGGTTTGAAATGGGACACAGAAAGAGATATCCTGTTTTTCCAACTAAAACAACGAGATAATCCAGTTCGGACTAAGCGGATTTGTTTAAGTATACTGAGCACTTATTTCGATCCATTGGGATTTATTAGCCCAGTTATATTGATTGCTCGGAGTTTAGTACAACAAATGTGGCTTGAAAACCACTCATGGGACGATCCACTTAAGGGAGAATTATTAAAGAAGTGGATGAAATGGGAAGATTCTCTACCAGCCATCGAGAACTTTATAATTTCCCGTTCATATTTTGGTCATGTTCTCCCTACGTATTCCTATCAACTCCATGTGTTTGGAGACGCCAGCGATATGGGAATAGGTATAGTAGCCTACCTAAGGGTGGAAACTCCGGACGGAATCAAAGTCGCCTTGGTTACTTCTAAGGCATTGATAAACAATAAGTTGAAAGTTCCTCGAGTGGAGTTAAAAGCGGCTCTATACGCTACAGCCATCGGCCGGAATGTAACAGAACAGATCGACTATCCACTGGAGAAAACTGTTTATTGGACCGACGCTTTACTCGTGTTGGAATATATAACCAATGAAGTCTGTCAGTTCAGCGTCTTCGTTACCAACAGAGTAGCCATTATACTCAGTCGCACAACGATGGATCAATGGAGGCATTGCCCCAGAACGATTAATCCAGCAGACATCGCCTCTAGGGGAGCAACTCCACAAGAACTGGTAGATACTCCAGACTGGCTAGGTGGACCCGACTTCCTGTACAAAGAAGAAGAAGAATGGCCTCCTCATCTTACCACCGCAGAGATTAGACAGGCCAAGGGAGCGGAGAAAGTCAAACCTAAAACTCGGGCGAGTAAATCGAAGTTATTCAAACCTATGGTAGATCTGTCTGTACTACATACTTCCGGAGACGACGCTTTGGATCAAAAACCCACAGCCACACATAAGTCTGTAGTGGGAATCCGTGAGAAAGATTGGAAATCTGGAATACCAGACGTCTCGCAAGGACTCTCACCTCTTCTGCAGAGAGCGATACATCACTACAGTTCCTGGAATCGGCTCTGTAAAGCCGTTACATATTTAAAGAGATGTTTTCACCATCACTACTCCGGGATGAAAGCCAAAGGTGATACCGCTCCAATAACATCAGTGCAGGTCCATGTTATTAAAGATCTTCCCAAATATAAGATACCCGACAGGTTTCTGAAGGAGAAGATCAGTTATCAGGAGCATGAAGAAACCAACAAGCAGATGCTGAGACTCCTGCAATGCTATGAGGATTCCGATAAGTATTTCCTATTGTTGAGAAATCCACAGATGCGCTTAAGGGATCGTTTCTCTAGCACAATGATAGATGGGTTGATACGTGTTGGAGGAAGATTAACGAATGCTCCAATATCCTTTGACACTAAGTTCCCCATACTCATTAGAAATCTTGAAATCCAAGTCAAGATGATTGTAGATGTTCACAGCAAACTTTATCATGCTGGTAGGGAACGAGTTCTTAGCGAAATTCGAACTCGCTATTATTTTTATAAATCCCGTAGAGCTCTGAACCAAGTTCTTAGGAACTGTATACCCTGTAGGAAAGCATTCAGTAGGCCTTTAACACAGCGAGAGGCAGAATTACCTAGGGAACGAGTAAGCTTCTATGAACCACCCTTTACTAATACCGGTGTGGATTTATTTGGCCCTATTGAAGTATATCGTGCTAGGACTATAGTCAAGAGATGGTGTGTAATTTTTGTTTGTATGACTTGTAGAGCTATCCATCTCGATATGGTGAACGATTTATCTACCAACAGCTTTCTATTAAGCTTACGACGACAGATCGCTCGCTTTGGCACTAGTAACACGATGAGATCTGATAAGGGAACAAACTTCATTGGTGCCAACAATGAAATCAAAGCTTACGTCAAAGATTGGAACCAAAGACAGGTGGACGATCAGCTACGAGTAACAGCGTCTAGCTGGACCTTCAACGCCGCCGACGCCCCTTGGTGGGGAGGAAGTTGGGAGAGATTAATAAGAAGTGTGAAGACAGCATTTCACTTTATAGTGCCTTGCCGCGCGTATCTCACTGACGAACTTTTGCAGACGTTAATGGAGGAAATCGCCGCCTATCTCAACGAGAGACCGCTTATGCCAGTCTCATCGAGTTCCGATTCCCTGGAAGCGCTAACACCCGCGCACTTCCTACTGAAGAAACCTGTAGCCATGCTACCACAATCGGAAATCACAGACGGAGACGAATACTGCCGGCAAACTTGGCAACTCATGCAGTTGTTATCCCGTCGTTTCGCTGACCATTTCGAAAAACATTATCTGCCCACGCTACAACTTCGAACTAAGTGGTTTGCGCAGCAAGAAAACGTCAGCGCTGGAGACATGGTTCTTATTGTGGATGTAGATCTTCCACGTAAGCGGTGGCAGACAGGTCGTATCATCGAGACTCACATCTCGGATGACGGTTTGGTGCGATCGGTAGAACTCGTCGTCATGCGACGTAACTTCAAGAAACCGGGAATTGTCTTCGAGACGCAGCAGCTCAATCGCCCAGTTGGTCGCTTATGTTTACTGGAAAGAGACAGAGAACTCTCCGGAAACTATGGGAGGCAAGATACTCTTCCCACGACCATCTCCCTAATCCAACAAACATCTAGGGACTCCCCAGCTTAGTAGCATATGGAGTGGGTGTGTGACCATATTATTTTATATTCTTATTATTTTATATTTATGTATGTATTATTATGTAATTTTATTATAATCGTTTTATTTAATTTTATTTAGTAGCATGTTATTTTAGCGATTATTTAGTAGATTAGTGCAATATATTCGCGTTTATTACGTAATTACTTATATTATATATTTAGTGCGACGGCGAGAAATAATTATTTTTCTCTTTCCTTGCTGCCCGTATTACATTACGAATACGTAACTACAGTAAGATGAAATGTCCGTACTTATTAAAGTACAATAAAGCCACTACTATATTCAAGTATTATTGGTAGGCAGAGTATTAGGAATGCAAAGTTCAGATCCTCGTGTCTCGGCTAAACCAAGCTCTAGGTAGACCTTGGAAACGACTTGCCTCTTCACACTGACATTGCTTCGTGCGATGTTGCTCTCATACCGTATATTAAATAATACACATAGTAGCGTGATGTCCCTTTAACAGTAGCGTATAACGCAAAATAAATCTGTTAAACCCTTTGACCATCTGTAATTCTAGTCGATTAAGATATCGCGGCACCCACCGATATACTTGAAAGACAAAATTCTAGAATCAGTGGTTAACGTCCCCAGACAAGTTCTGGAATAAACTGGTGCCTATCCTAAATATTAATTACTAATATTTATAAAATCTGTCAAATATCAGATCCTTTAAAATTCTAGTCGATTAAGATATCGTAGCACTTACCGATACTCTTAAAAGGACAAAATTCCTAGAATCAAGGATCCCAGTCCCCAGACACGTTCTGGAATAAAATTGTGTCTATTTTAATATATTAATTTAATTGCGCCATGGTACTGGCATTATGGTAGATAAAAACGGTATTTAATTAAATCAAATAAATAAGTAAAAACGTTAAAGAGTTAAAAGAGTTCGGTAAATTACGTATCATTAGAGGCCCAGGAGGTTAGCGTTCGCGAGTTTTCCTTGCATGTTAGTAGGTGGTATAGTGGGGCCGGGTCTCCGCACAGCAGACATACACAGCTCTCCAGGTTGGGGGCATGAAATTTATCTGTCGCACAGATCTTATGATGAAATCCGTGGACCGATACCCGTGTTGTTACGTGCCGACCGGATTGGTTAGGTTCTGTCCATTTTCGGTTCTGGAATGCCGGGCTGCTCCAGAACTCGACCGGAATTTCCGACTTCTTGGTTACGATATCTGCTCTATATTCCATCAAGGCAGCCGTATCGTTTAGGTGCAGATTACAAATGATGTCCTCGACTAGAGTGTTCTCCCCGCACAAAGCTATCACAAGGCGATTCAATGTGCTTTTGTGTACGCCCAAGGTTTTCTTTAGGTAATTAGTCTTTACTCTGTCAATTGTATGGAGGTTCGCGGTAGTCAGATGAGGCCAGATTAGATGTAGGTTGTACGTTATTATGGGTCGTATCTTTATGTTGAATACTTTTATAGCGGTCGCCAGAGAAAGATAACGCGGGTTTGTAATGTTGTGGATAGACATTATAGATTTACAACAGATATTTGTAATGTGTGTCGAAAAGGATAACGTTGGCTGGAAAGTAACACCCAAATATGTGTAAGCGTTTCGGATTATAACAGGTTGCTGGTTGTAATAAAACTCATCTGCTTTACAAAGTTTACCTCCCCGTCGAAACTTGATCACGGCAGTTTTCTTTAAATTGACTGTGAGACCATTCAGAGCCGCCCACTCTGATAGAGCATTGAGGCCGGCTTGTAGACTTTCCCTGGTGTGTGAGTAAAACAGTAGATCGTCGGCAAACAGTAATATTACTAAAATGGCAGCCCGCTTGAGCGCATCTACCAGATCCGCAATGTATAGTATAAATAAATAAGGACTGAGTGTATCACCCTGTAATAGGCCGATCAGCTGGCTTATTGGTTTGGTTTTACGCAACCCATCGAAGACTTGTATGTAATTGGTCGATAGTAGTATTTCTATAAATCGCAGCATTCTTCCTTTGAGCCCAAATAAACGGCGCAGTTTCTCGATGAGTTTAGGTCTTGGAACGGAATCGAATGCTTTCTTGAAATCCACAAAGCATGCGTACAGGGGTCTCCTTGGTTGGTCGAGGTTACAGTTTATATCATGGAGCAATTGTTCAATGGGTTGTGCCGTAGATCTTCCCGGTAGGAAACCAAATTGTTCTCTGGGTATCAGGTGGCTGAAGGCGGCACGTAAGCGGCGAGCTACGAGACCAGTTAAGACCTTGTACGCATTGCACAACAACGCAATGCCTCGGTAGTTATCTGGTTCGTTACGTGGTCCTTTACCTTTGTACAACACCTTACATATACAAGATTTCCACGTAGATACAATGCGCATAGAAATGAAGCATATGTTGAATAACGTTACCCAAAAGTAGAGAGTTAGCGGGAGTGCGGCTTTCAGTAATTCGTATGGGAGGCGGTCGGGTCCCCCGGACTTCCGACTTGGTTTCTTCATAAACTCTTCCTCCACTTCCTCGGGAGTAAAAGGAGCATTATATGGAAGATCCTCTCCTTCACCGACGGTAGTGTATGGGACTGATTGCGATGGAGGTTCGGTAGGTGGGGTGGCTGTTGATAGTAGGTCACTGAAGTGTTTTTCCCATGCTGCCAGTGGGACTGGGCAAGGTGGTTCCGCTCTGCGTTGCTGCCACCATTTATAAGGCTCGGATTCGGCTCGAGCTATCAGTTTTTCTTCTTGGAGTTTTAGGTAGGCTGCGTGTTTTCCCTTCAGTAGGTTTTTGTATAATCGTTTCGTGCTACAAAGTAGTTCGCGTTCAGCTGGATCAACTTTGGCCCTATGGTGAAGCGTTATTACTTCTTGACGTCGTTTGTAACATTCCTCATCAAACCAGGGGTTTGATTCCTTAGAAAATATGATTGGTACGGCTGAATCTTTAATTGCCTCTGCAATATTTAAGTAGGCTGCGTCAATATCCTGCTCAAATTCCAAGAAGTTGAATGCGTTGTATAACCTAGGGTCCGCTTCCAGATTGTTTAAGTTGAGTTCTCTCTTAGTTTTTCTTTGAGAATCTTCCTTGGTCGTAGATTGTTGGTTGCTAAGGTCGTTTAGCTCCCATTCCATTCTAAGTGGTATGTGTTTCCTTAATCCATTTATCGGGTAGTCTATTGAGGAAACCTTAACATTTGCAAATATTAAATCTATAAGACTAGAACCATTATGGCAGTAATAAGTTGGTTGAGTTAAATCATTCTGCAGTTCCAGTCCATAGTGACTTTCTTCCATGAGATATTGGAGACAATCCGCTTTGCAATTCTGTTTGTCCATTCTGGCGTTAAAATCACCGCCTAATATAATTGGTCCGTTGTAACCAGCAGGAACTGATTCGATCGCCTTATAAACACCGTCCACTAACTCATCGCTACTAGTGTCGGGGTCGAAATAACAGCAGATAAAAACTCCAACATCTGAATTAATTGTTACAAATGATCCTGATTTACTAACTAATTCCGGGTTCAGGTGAGGTTTAGCTGCAACTGTTATTCCCTCCATTGGTCTTCCCCTTCCTGCGGGTTTAGTCGCCTCCATGCTCCAAGTATAGTACCCCGGTAGATCGGGTTCCTTAGTTGCGAAAGTCTCTGTTAATAGTAGGATATCAGGCCCGGACAATAAATCGTCAGAGGATAACTCAAGTACAGATTTCAGTCCTTCTATGTTCCACAGCAGGGTTGAAACGGTTAACGGTGTGGATTGGCTATTTTGTCACGTACCAACAGTTGGTTGCGACCCAGCGACGGGCGCGTTGTGTCTATTTTAATATTAAATAATAAAATTTACGGGAATAAATTTAAATTCATATATTTCAATGAATTTAATAAATTGTCATTTTATACAATTTATAACATTCCCAAAATTCCATTAATTAATAGATCATGGGAGCGGAGATTCACTCTATTAAGTGTATTTGTGTGTGAGAATCTCCAATATATAGTCAATAGCCGATAAAATTCATAAAATCATATATGGAGAGGATATTGACAATTAAAGAATTACTATTAAATAGCATCCCAGATCTGTATGCATGAGAATTACCCTAATTCTACCGCTAGCTTTCCATAATGTCACCATGGCAACAACCACGCTAGAATTAGAAGTGAGTTAAAAGAACAATAGAAAGCTTGCCCCATTGAATAGCATAGTGAATAAATAGCACACTGCTAGTATCCAAGGATACATAATAAATACAGTGACATTCTGGAAGGTACTGACTAACGGACAAATGGCCCGAATGTGTGCAGTTTATGGCAGTTGTGTTGAATTTGTGCGTTTGTAGGTGAATGTTACTACTAAGGTGTGTTTACAGTAGCGAGTCGCAATTGTGAAAGTAGCCCTAACTCTCCAGAAAGAACCTGAAGTACATCTAAGCCTTTGGGACGGACAGTGGAGTGACTTGTGCCGGTTATCGTTGTCGTTGTGTAGCTACATCGTTGGCGAAAGCACAGCGACGACGGTACATCGGCGCTGAGGATCTTACACTGTCTGGGGGCAAAAGAGGGGTAGGCAGCGACGCCCGCTCGCCTAAATATAAACTCATTATAATATGGATAAACTTATATAGCAGATATGATTGAGTTGATAGAAGATGATCTTGGTATCAGGGAGCGATATACTCTACCTTTACAAGCGTTTGTTGATAGCTTGATACTCAGCGACGCTGGTCCAACTACTACGGAGGACAATGGTCGTTATATCGAACCGCCGATGTCCCAGGAGCAACTTACGCGTGAATTGGACTATCGAAAATTCACTGCTCGCTATATGCATCGTAATGGTACGCTTATGGACTTCTTAACTACTGGTCATCCTATCGATTTACACGATACGGACGATGTCGACACCGAAAGGGAAATGGTATGATTTAAATATCCTACCCAGCGGAGGCGGAACGATAAACTGAGAATGGAACACGAGAATTCTATTCGAAACAGACTCGAAAGAGAAGACGTTGAGGAGCCGGATAAACGCAGCGACTTCAACGATTATCTGGAATTCCTGAGAGAAACATATCTCAATATTGCCAGTCAACAAAATCTAGAAACTCGATATCCTCAAGGTATACATCATGACCGCATGGTAGAACTCAAACGGCTCTATTCCACTATGATGTATCTTACCGCCGATCGACCGCTACCTGTTGTACCGGATAGCTTCGAACGGATGGAGGAATATTGTAAGCTGGAGAAAGATCACTCGCGTTTCCCCTACAAGACGTGCGTCTTTGGTATTATTGCGATGAATGTCCAAGACCCAACCAACAAACGGAAAGACATAAACATCCGCGGAGACGTTGCTTTAAACACGGTTTTACTCGCTATATTTACGGGAGTTTCGAGCGAAACTTGTTCGATGTATCACCTACGCTCGTTCGACTCAGACGATCCTTAAATAAACCAATGATCAGAGTTTCGGAATACTCGATCAGATCTCCTCATTCCCTAGTGAGACCTCAGACTCTTGATCCTATTGGTATGACGGATCCTCCCGAGCTGTACTCACTACTCAAAGATCTAGTGTTACCTGAACAATTAGTCGGTGGCACCCCGGTTGTGGGCTTCCTAGATATTAGCCCATCCTACCTAGCCGGATTGGGACGCGGACATTTAATATCGCCGTTTAACCCTTACCATCGTCCCGGCTTAACACGATATAACCTGTCACCAAAGTACCAAATGAGTTAGACGCTATTCTACAAAGATCAGAAAAGGAACTTACGCTTGTTCAGATAAACGTAAATTGCACTAGCAAGTCCAAGCGGTAAACAAAGTAACTATATCTCAGTTCGATCGGGAAATCCAGAATCTCTAAGAAGTTATCGAACTTGGACGATCCTATTCTCTGCGAGAGTTTTTGGATGAACGTATCCAGCTACGAGCGGAGGAAAATCAGCTCGAGGAGAAGCATATCGAAACGGCGGATACCTCGACCATAATCCTACACCCAGGAGTTACAGCCCTCCTAGTAAAGTGGCTCGCCCCAAAGAGAAAAGGACTCTTGCTAGCCTCAAAAAACTGCGTAAACGCCGTCCACGTAAGAAAGACTAACTGTTTAGAGTATTTTTATATTTTAGAAACTGTGATTTGTTATATTTTATAGACTTAAATCCCATTTTCTGGGAGCGGTGTAAAGGCTTTTGCGTAATTAGCCGGTTATTTTCCCCGTAAAGTACTCTGTAGTTGGTTTACCAGGCATAAAAAGGCCGTGTCCTTACTGTACTGGTGTTTTAGAGGACATAAAAGTCATTTCTTCTGTATGTGTACTTTAGAGGACATAATCCGCAATTTTATGACGCAATACGCCTGATCCTCTTGAAACAGTGTAGATACCATGACGACGGCTAACAGCTGATATTGCCACGTAGAACATCTCTTTGTTCTTTGTTCTCTCTTTGTTCGGTCGACCAATCAGATCGTTTTTTGCCTCTGTGTTGGAGATGGTATATAGAAACTAGGGAAGTGAGTCAGTATGTGATTTTTCCACAGCCTACAACACCGGCGTGGAACCTCCGTGTTTCAGTCTTTAGTTCAACATTAGTAGGCTTAATTATAGAACGTATATCCGTTATCTCACTTAATCATAACATAACACAACATATCTTCTTCATACCTTAAACTTTGTACTGCTATTTACTGTCGGTTATTCATTATATTTGTTGATGGAATATTATATTCGGAATACTGATAAACAATCAGACACCCCAATCTTCTTGATATACTAAAGGTTAGAGAGACCGGATACATATAACGATTGCGACTTACATTAAGTGGTTTGAAGTGAATCTAATGCTATTTTATAGGCCCTACACGTATTGTCTGTTGTTCTCCTTATATGTGACTAAAATTAGTGAAGGTCGGCAGATTAGTGTGCAGCATTGTGCAGCATTGTGTATGATTGTGATTGATAACGAAGCATCTCCTAAAGAATGCGCCATATACGTGAATCTATAGCCATCCCGTTGTGTCTAGTTTAAGTCATAACTCTGTTTATATATTTAGAGCGCCACGTCCTAAAGGAACTGTTAATATTTCCCGAAAGTGAATAATATTTGTCAGAGATTATATATATTAAGATCAGTCGAATAATACAGTAGGCCTATCCCGCAATACGATTAGGCTTCCGAATCCAGTCTCCCGGGTATATCCAGCGGGTGAATGATCGCGCATAGACTGGTTTCGGCTAATGTAGTGTATCAAATATTTGTCGTAGGCTAAAGACTATCTATTATCTAGAAGACATCCTAATTTGGCAGGTTAAACTGCCAAAGGTCTGAAAGCGCGAACACTCGTGTCTCTACGCTGAATGCTTTCTACAGTTGTAAGATACTGTAGTTTAACCACCTCTATTCGGCAACCAAATATCCTTCAGTCGTTTCTAGCAGCATTTTGCAGCAATACATCCGCGACAAGGTCGCCACTATAGTTCCGGTATCATTGTTAGCATTTTGTCAAATTGCGCACTCATCCTCAGACCCACATGGTGAGCGTTAGTTAACACTAACACTTGGTCGATTCCTCCTTGACTGTACACATCTGATACGGCCCATACAACTGTACAAGGACATTATCCCCCCATGTATGTATTTGTCCTTTTGGGACATCCTTATGGGGTTTCCGGATCCGCTCCGGGTACCCCGCATTCGCCATATTCGCTCCTCGTTGCCGTTGTCCCGTTTACTCTCCGTTCGCTGTATAAATAAACAAGTATACAGTGCTGCATTGCTTGTACCGGTGACTGCTGCACTGTACTACAGTATTTAATGCAGTAATGCAGCAGTCCCAGCCTAAGACACTGCATAATTTACACAAAATAGTGTATCTGAATGTTTATATCAATGGGATTCCGAGGCGTACATTGACGTCACGACCAATCACAGATAGTTTTCCAATTTTGAACAATTTTTAAACTGAGAACACCAATATCTCGTCTTCGCCATTGTGTTTCTGTGATATTATTGCATGTAATAATTAATCTGGTTTTGAATTTGAGCCGTGAACCCCATTATCGGTTGAAATTATTCAACTGTCTTATTTAAATCGACCAATAATATCAAGCGAAATAATTCAGCATGGCAAAAATCATTTAAAACGATCAATAATATCACTCGTATTAAATTATTGTTGTTAAATGTATGCCATAAGGTAAGGCCTTTAGGCTAATGTTTAACTTCAGACTGCATCCTTTAATTTCTTTAATATTTGGCTCAAAGTTTTTCCTACAGTACTTTAATGCTTCATCTACTACTACTGTATTACGAAATAGTGAAATTACAATAAAAATATTGTTATTACAGTTTTTTAACAACAAATTTTTCCATGCCTTTTTTTTATCAGCGGTTATTTTGTATAATGTCACAAATTTGGAATAAAGTTACACCCTACTTTATAGTGTTATAATCGATCCTCGTCACCTCGTGTCTATATTTGTACTCAATCTTTAGGTTCGTTTATGTAACAAACCTGTAAAATGCTACTTTGCACACAAATATATACTCCACGATGCTCCTGCAGCAGAAATATCTAATAGTAGTTCTAATAGACGAGTCGAAAGAGAGTAGAGACAAACTGAAACTTGTAAATTTAGAAATTTCAAAATTATAGCGGTTTTCAAAAGTAGCACTTTTCAGCTCGTTAATAAAGACCCTTGTTTATTTATGTAAACCTCCCTCGCTGCGCTCCCTCGGTACATAAATAAACTTAAAATATACATAAAATACATAAAATTGTTATTGACTCCCGTATACACCATGTCCTGGAATATAGTGTCGTTATTCAGGTACATGGACCCCCCCCCCCCACCCCCCCCCCCCCCCCCCCAAAAAAAATGTTTTCTACAAATCGTAATGACATTGCATGGAATTTGAAACAGTGTTAGTTTCATCTCCTTCCTCTTTAGTGGGTGAGCCAGACTTTTTATTTTTGCTTTCATTCTTTAGCTACTATACAACGTTTAAAAAAAAAGTGTCTCCGTCGATATTGCACCAGTTACACCGCAGTTATTCTTCAAACATTTGGTATTTTGTTGTTACTAGTGGAAAGCTGACCGTGCAAGGATTCCAAATATGTAAAAACATTTGAATTTGGTTGGGAAATAGCTGAGATATGGGCATTCGAATTTTGCATATTGTATTTGCTTCCACTGCAGGCCATTAATTTATTCTTTTAAATAAATACACAATGTAGAACATTTTGATTATGTATGAATATCCTTATACTAGTATTGGTTCACGGTCCTTGACATAGGTGACCATTATTACCGTAATGTGTGTGTGTGTGTGTGTTAGTGTGTGTGTGTGTGTGTGTGTGTGTCCAGAGCGATATCTCAGTTATTTATTAATCAATCGAAACAAAATTTGGACAAAAGTTAGATATAGGGATGGCGAAGGCTCATACAAAAAATTGGGTGTCGAGATGGTATTTGTGCGATGTGAGCGCTATATTTGCGTGTTTTCGCATGGTTTAGGAAAAAGCTATCTTGTCATAGGGAACGCAATGAATGATTCTGATATTTGGCATGGAGGTACCTGAATTATTTGTAAATCGATTAACGGAGGCCGATTTTTAAATTTGGACCTACATTATGACCTAATTGAAGATTTAATTAAGGTAATTAATTAGCACTGCTAGTACTGTCTGATTGTCTGCCTGTAGTAGGCATACCGGACCGGTACTACCTGACCACTGTAGGCCTATCTGCCTATCTTCATACTGTCATAGGTCAGTACAGCAGTAGGTCCTAGCCTAGCCCTAGCAGTAAATATAATATTTCGCCATGTTCGCAGGCGACTTCGCACTGACTACCAGTAGGCCTATGCAGCTATGCTATGAGATTAACCGTCCAGTCGTTCAGATGCATATGGTACCGGTACTGGAACGGGTTACGGTTTAATCCTGCATTTGTCAATTACGACAATACCGGTACGACTTTGAGTACCGCTGTACCGGTACGCGGTAGCCTACCGTTACCGGTTGACCGGTAGGCGTAGGCGGTAGACCTACGGTGCGATGGTAGCCAGCCGGTAGGTGGTAGGCTTACCGTACCAGTATAAATGTTGGCGGATGGCGGGATGACGTCGTGTGGCGCGTAATTACTTACCGGTTGCCGGTAGACGCCTACCCAACTCGTAACTGGTGGTCGTGGTCGTGGTGGGATGAGCACAGGAGCATGAGGTCGCCTACGATGGGAACAAGTGAAAAGGAAACATAGGCCTACCCGAACGAAAACGTATTATTATTGTACTGATTAAGTAGGAGGACCGTGAACCTTCCAGGCTTGCCAGCTTGTTATCATGTATTGTTGCCAAGCTACTTATGAGATAAACAAAATGTTCTAGAATATTGTGTATTTGAGAACAGAAGACTTTAATATTACCCAACGGGTATAAAATGGTAGGACAAGAAATAAAATACATAGTACAGTATGTATAGTATACTAATTAAGCGTCGATATGTATGTAAATCTTAAGTAAAATTGAATTGAATTAACTTAAAATCGAGTTACTGTTCCATGGATTGCAAATGGAAGGCAAGGGACATTATTGACGGAGAGGAGGCTAGTGGGGTAGGTAACCGTGTACAGGCCATGGCGTGGGCCGGATCGGCGGCAGGCTCGCCGCACAGAAGGCACTTGCAATCTGGACCTGATCTCCAACACCCAGAGTCACACAGTTTGTGGTGGAATCCGTTGGATAGATAAACTGGGCACCTATCTACACGACGCCGACGCTTCGCTAAGTGTTCCAGGTTTAATACTGCATTCTGAGGGTCGTCGATTGCTTGTATTGTGTATTTATTTAATAATGGACTACAGTGGAAGCAAATACATGCAAAATTCGAATGCCCATATCTCAGCTATTTCCCAACCAAATTCAAATATTTTTTCATATTTGGAATCCTTACACGGTCAGCTTTCCACTAGTACCAACAAATCACTAAATGTTTGAAGAATAACTGCGGTGTAACTGGTGCAATATCGACTGAGACACTTTTTTTAAACGCTTCTATCTAAAGAATGAAAGCAAATATAAAAATAAAATTCTGGCTCACCCACTAAGGCAGTAAGGAGGGGGGGGGGGGGGGGGGGGGGGGAACTAACTCTGTTTCAAATTTCATGCAATCTCATTACGATTTGTAGAAAAATTTGGGGGCATGTACCTGAATAACGACACTATATTCCAGGACATGCTGTATTTCAGTATTTACAATAATCTGATAAATGGAGGGAGAACTGGAGAAAATCACCAAGGTTACTGGTACCACTAACTAACAGGTGAAACAATATGCAATAAATCGGATAATAGTAACAAGCTCATCTAAAAATTATTTGAATAGCGGTACCGGTACCAGTATCGCCCTTGCTTTGCTGCTTTGCCCCTTTGGCGTTTTAATTTAAAACGATTTCTGCTGTCTGTTCGGACTGTGACTGCAGGACTGGTTTTAGTCGTTTATTTTAGAGCCTCACACATGATATCTGGATATCACGATTCATGATACCGGTATCAGTTTGTCCGTAGGTGAATTTCATGATTCGGCTTTCTGATTATCTTAGCTGCAGTAATGTCTCCTCCAGTTTCCACTACAACCGATATTAGCAGTAAAACCGATGCAAGTCGCTCTGGTAATCGAGATAATTCTTCGGGAATCCAAAGCGAATCTGTTATAAAAGTTGGTTCCGAATATCTGGTGCGACGAGGGGAGGATACCTGGCAATTAGCTGAGATCGTCCAATCGCGTAGCGCAGCGGAAGGCGGTACAGAGAAGAATCAATTCTACGTCCATTACAAGGATGTCGACAAACGAATGGACGAGTGGGTGGAGGAGGATCGAATCAAAGATAACACCTTAAACTCAACTGACGTGAATGTATCCATGTTGGGTAAATACGATGACGAACACGACAGAAAACTAACGAGACACCAAAAACGTAAACACGATGAGATCAACCACATCCAGAAATCCTACGCAGACATGGACCCAACGACGGCGGCCTTGGAGAAGGAACACGATCAACTTACCCGCATCAAGTACATCGACCGCATCCAATTCGGACAGTGGGAGATCGACACGTGGTACTTCTCGCCCTACCCCGAGGAATACGGGAAACTAAGCAAACTTTGGATCTGCGAGTACTGCCTCAAGTACATGAAGTTGGAGGCGACGTATCGGTACCATCTGGGCACCTGTAAGGTGCGACAACCCCCGGGTAGAGAGATATATAGGAAAGCGAACCTTTCCGTTTACGAAGTAGATGCAAAGGACCTCAAGTTATACTGCCAGAACATGTGTCTACTCGCTAAGTTGTTCCTCGACCACAAAACATTGTACTTCGACGTGGAGCCTTTTGTCTTCTACATTCTCACCGAGGTGGATAAATGGGGCTCCCACGTGGTCGGCTACTTCTCCAAGGAGAAGGAATCCCCGGATGGTAACAACCTCGCATGTATCCTCACCCTCCCGCCCTACCAGCGGAGAGGATACGGGAAATTCCTCATCTCTTTCAGTTATTTGTTATCGAAACGGGAAGGAGTTCTCGGTTCCCCGGAGAAGCCCCTAAGCGATCTCGGAAAGCTCAGCTACCGCAGCTACTGGACTTGGGTTATCCTCCAGGCACTCAGGGACTTCAAGGGCAGCGTCTCCATCAAGGACCTCAGCGAAGACACCGGACTGGCCCAGTTGGACATCATCCAGACGCTGCAGACACTGTCTATGGTTAAGTACTGGAAGGGGCAGCACGTGATCTGCGTGAGTCCGCGTGTTATAGAAGAGCACCTCGCGAGCGGGAAGATTAACCCACCTCCGCTACTGGTGGACGAGTCCGTACTCAAGTGGGCTCCTCCTAGGAAATCACAGAAAAGCATCAAAAATAAACGATAACTGTTCACTTGTTCAGTTCACAGTGGATCAGGATCATAAGACTACTTTGTAAGCGTGAAGGATATTGGATATGCACCTCGCCCGAACCTGTTATCACTATAAATTACAGCACGTGGCACGAAGGTTGTGAATAGCACGAAAATTAGTGAACGCCTGATATTGAGTCAGGTTTCGTGCTAGTATCTCGTATCTAGTATCTCGTGTTATGCTCCATGCTTACGTTGCATTGTGTGCAGTAGAGCACCGACTTCTGTGTATACTAATTATTATATTAACGATGTATATTATCTTATCTACCAGTATTACATACTGCCTTGTTTATTCTGTTTTTAAAACTCTTCTTGCCAATGTTGCAATATCGATTGTCAGAAAATTCACTTTTTTAGTATATTTTTAGCTCTAAGACTTTGGGTTTTAGATTAATTGCAATTTATTCTATTTTATAAATACTCCGAATTCTAGAATATTTTATTTATTTCATAAATAGCTATGCATGCATTAGTTATTAAATTAATTTGAATGAAATGCATGCATAAATATTCCAGAATTCTGAGTATTTATAAAATAGAATAAAATAGCACCCCCCAGATGCGCAAATACATGCGACTTTCGAATGCCCATATCTCAGCTGTTTCACAACCAAATTCAAATGTTTTTACATATTTGGAATCCTTGCATCACCAGCTTTCCATTGGTACCAACAAACAGCTATAAGGTAGAAGAATAACTGCGGTGGGACTGGTGCAATATCGCCCGAGAAGCCCCTTTTTTCAAACGCTTGTATCTAAAGAATGAAAGCAAAAATAAAAATTATGTCTCACCCACGGAGGAGGAGGGAGGTGAAACTATCTCTGGGGGGCAGGTACCTGTATAACGACGCTATATTCCAGGGCATGATGCACACAATGACCCGCAATCTACGCATGGTGTAGGCTTACGCGCATACACGCATGGTGTAGGCCTACGCACATACACGCATGGTGTAGGCCTACGCACATACACTCATGGTGCAGGCCTGCGCACATACACGCATGGTGTAGGCCTGCGCACATACACGCATGGTGTAGGCCTGCGCACATCCACGCATGGTGTAGGCCTACGCACATCCACGCATGGTGTAGGCCTACGCACATACACGCATGGTGTAAGCCTACGCACATACACGCATGGTGTAGGCCTACGCACATACACGCATGGTGTAGGCCTACGCACATACACGCATGGTGTAGACCTGCGCACATACACGCATGGTGTAGGCCTACGCACATGCACGCATGGTGTAGGCCTACGCACATACACGCATGGTGTAGACCTGCGCACATACACGCATGGTGTAGGCCTACGCACATACACGCTTGGTGTAGGCCTACGCACATACACGCATGGTGTAGGCCTACGCACATACACGCATGGTGTAGGCCTACGCACATACACGCATGGTGAAGGCCTACGCACATACACGCATGGTGTAGGCCTACGCACATACACGCATGGTGTAGGCCTACGCACATACAGGCATGGTGTAGGCCTACGCACATACACGCATGGTGTAGGCCTACGCACATACACGCATGGTGTAGGCCTACGCACATACAGGCATGGTGTAGGCCTGCGCACATACACCATGACCCGCAATAAATAGTGTCATTGATGACACGGACCCTATTGAACGATAATTCTTGCAATCTTTGAACGCATATCTCAGCTGTTTCTCAACGAAACTCAGACATTGTTTCAGTATGTGGATTGTAACGAAAGCTTTCCAATTATTTGTACAAATCGAAGCTAATGTGAACAATGGCGGCGATACGAAGGGTGCAATTTCGCAAAATAATATTTTTTAATACGTTTATATAAAATATTTTAAAGACTAAAAGGAAAATTCCGGCTTCATGGGGTCCTCGACGGTGAGCTGAACTAGTTGTGTTTCAAATTTCAAGCAATATGATAAAGATTTGTAGAAAAATCTGGGGGGGGGGGGGGGTCCGTGTCATCAGAAAATGAGACTATATTACGGTTCATGGTGTAATGTCTACATTTGATTTGTGTTCTTGATTAAATTCCATAAAAAATTAGCAATTATTACATTCTCGAAAACGCCAATTACAAATGGGTAGCTATTATATTATTATGTCTGTATACACAGTAGTTCGAGATTATGTATTGTAGATCGTACAAATTGTAATTTATAATATTATTATAATGTAGTCTTAAAAATGTTCCTGTTCTAGTGATTTACCGTGCCACAACATAACGTTTACTGACCTGCCTCTCCTACAGAACATACAGCATATGGCCTACTATGTAATCGGATGCTTCGTCTGCCTCCATAATATGGATTCTGTAGTAGGCCTATCCAATGTGTGTTTTCCCCTGTTACTTTATTAACAAACATTTTTATGTGAAAAAGTTAAAAATAAAGTGTAATAAACATTAAAATATATTGTTCAATAACATTTTTTATAACAAGTATACACTACTATAATGTTCAAAAACAATAGTAAACATTAAAATCTGGAAACAATTGGCTAGTAAATTACTGAAAGGTGTACTGTAAATGGCACGGTCCGCATAATCTGCCACGTGGAATTTTCGGAAAAAATGTCTAACAGCTATACCGTATTCATAAAAAAAAAATGTTTTAAAACAATAAAATTTTGTTAATATAGGCCTGAATAAAGTAATTTGTATAGGGGCCGTAGAAACCATACATTAGGCATACAACTAATTACCATAATAGCGCCCGTGGTAGCTAGTGATAGCTTTGGGAGCTTGTCAAAATACAATCGTACATTACTTTTGGAATGTAGGAGGGCCAGGCCAAGTAGACCTAATATAAAATGATGATTATAGCAAGTGTGGGAAATTTATATTTGAGTGGTAGCCCTGACAAAGGTAAGTTTTAATATTGTACTTTACTGTGGCCTATTCATAGTATAATAAATAGAAAAGCGCTATAAAAATAACCAATATTATTATTATTATTATTATACAGTAATACGTGAGAGCACCAGCGCAGCACCAAGCGTAGAAGTGCAATTGGGCAATTCCACCATTGATGTAACACTTACTTCGAAAATTAAAAGTCAACTAATCGGCATAATTTTGGTATCAAAATGACGAGAAAGAATGAAATTTTTAATAAAAGTGACGGATTCTTAATTTTTTTGAGGGTGACAACTGGTTTTTCATTATTCAATATGATGAATTTTTTTTACGTATTTTCAAATTTGCAGAAATTAATCCATGTCATTTTTGACATAATCTTACTACCATTGAAATTCTCTGATTAAGACAGGTAATTACACCAACCGATAATTCAACATTTATTAGAAGCCATTGATGATAAAAATTTGAATATGGACAGCGTAGCATTGCGTATTCAAAGTTTCAAAAAATTTAGATTTGGCCTACAGAATTATGTGAGTCCGTAACGAAAAGTACTTAAAGTTTTAATTTGGAGTACACCCCGCATGTATTGCACTGATAATCATTTTCCTTTGGGTTTACAACCAATCAAAACCATCCATTAGGTCTCTATGTTCTGTGTTCCAGCTGAAACGTTTAAGAACAGCGTTACGGACTCACAAATTCTCCGTTACGGACTCACCAGGCGGTAGGTTAGGTAAGAATCATTCTGCTTTGTATACATTATTCACTATGTAAACTGAAAGTATTCAGCTCCTTTAGTCTGACAATTCTCCATCGACAGCACATTCGAACGTATTCATACATACATCATCCTACTGTACGATATTATGCATTGCGCCCGTTTAATCCTGTCTCTTACGTCTAATACTCACATTTCTGGTGCTGAAAGGGCCAAACGGCATATATCACGGATGACAGAAATTACTGTCCAAGATGGTATAGTATGATACCCTCGAAGTTTGCCAAGATTTCATGAAACGAGTGAACGAATTATGGATTGTGATACAAAAAAAATCGCCCGTCTGACTACTTATTTCCAGTGCGTCCCCCCCCCCCCCCCCCCCCCATAACTATATTCCCTAGAGGGACTCTAGTACTCATTTAGCTACCATTTACGGAAGGAAGAGATGCGCCCTGGCTAATAAGTCTGTTTATTGTCTTTAAAGTATTCGTGCCGAAACGAAAACTACCCTAGCCCTCATGATGGGATCGAACCCACGACTCAAGGAGAGATGTGATTTAAATGCCACCAATTTAACCAACTACGCCAAGGTGGAATAACTTAAGTACAGTGATAGTTAAATCATAAATACATCGAAATACTGTACTGTTCAAAATTTATTTTCCAGTATAAAAAAGTTTCCATGAACGTGGTATTTATGTTTTTAAAGAACTAGAAATTGCTCATTTTAACAAATTATGGTCATATGAACTTTTAGGATCGATATTAAATATACACTAGTTACTATAATACACACACCAAATATGCCTACTCAATCTTATAGATATGATGTACAGTTAATTTCATGAACACTACTAAAGATATCTATTAGTGATTCTTAAGGTACTGTACATTGTGAAAGGTATATAAGTAATAAAGATATTTATTGAATAAATACCATAAACATTCATTGGTCGTTGCTCTTTTGTCAAAACAATATAACGAGTGCATAACGATTTCAAGTGTGAGTCCGTAACATTTTTTTCTGTGAGTCCGTAACGAACAATTTATCTATAAATGAGGTTTACCACCATATGTTTTTGCTATTAACTTACAAATTTACAAAATTTGATGTATCTACCTCGCATTGTGAAAGTTATAACGTATGGCGTTAAACATTTCAAGAGAATTTGTCAAAATAAAATGGAGTAATTTTTCTTTGTCCATTTGCATGTGAGTCCGTAACGGGTACTATATTTACAATATCCCATGAATCTAATGAGATATAACTCTTTTTTATAAGTCAAAGTAAAGATGTACCATTAATCCATCACCCACCACAGCTAATTGTTATTTCTATTGTAAAGTTGTTAATTAAATATGTCAATTAATTTCGAAAATTTCGTTCGAATGTGAGTCCGTAACGATGGAATTGCCCAATTATTGGACGTAGATCTGATCATTCGCCCCCTAGCGGCCGCCATTAGGAAATATATACGTTTATCTGTGTTTCTAGAATTTCTAAACTTTTGATAAACTACATGTGTAATAAACTACATGTGTACCAAGATTGATAGACTTTACCGTTTAAACATTTCCAACGACGGACGGGTCCACCCATCATAGAGCCCTGCCACACACGCCTTTTGTTGCAAATCAACTGTCTATTATATTTTGGTCTTTCCTAATTTCCCTCAAACTTTTTTCCTTTAGTTTACCTGATTTAATATTAAAACCAACATGGAGAACCTTCCGCCGAAAACTCCTCCGATAGGACATAGTTCTACTGGTGACCATGGAAACGGAATTACGCCGTGCCGCAGTTTAAGTCTTACGAGCAGCAGTAGGAATACGTCACGGTCCCAGTCACGTTCCGACCAATCTCTCAGAGGTATTTCCAGGAGGGTTCATCTGCATCAAATACAACAGTATGGTTTTGGACAGACGCATTTTCTAGAACATTAGTGAGAGATCCAATAATTTCACTAAAAGGTTATCATTTATGAATATGTCGTTTACTTTATATTTTCGAAGATCATTTGTCCACATTTTGGAAGATTTTGGACTGTAAACGCACTTTTTCGGACAAAAATAAGGCAATTTCCAAGAAAATTAAAATTTGCGAAGATGCAAGTGAACCCTCTCTACCTCAGAGATAAGCAGTCAACACAAACTGTGGAAACCGATAAAGGTAAGTGTGTGCCATATATTATTTATAATACTAAAACTCGTAGGCCGCAGTGCCTTCACCCTTTCGTAAATTGCACAGATGAATCGAAATTATATATTAAACTTTTTAAAATTTATTCATAATTTTATATAGAAAATTACAACTTATTAAATCATTAATCTTATTCAGATATATAAATGCTACACGAGTATGCCATACATGGAAAGTCGGACATCACGATATAAATCTCCCTTCCCAAGGGTTCAACCGCGTGTTCCATGTCATCGGGTATTGTCCCTGGAGAGGCATAGTGTCCCAGATGGTAAACGGTCATCTGGGTCCCTCAAACTAATATGCAGCCAAAAGTTCGTGCAACTGGGCGGAAGTGGCTTTGCGTCACGTTCATTATCACCTGTAAGTCATAAGGCTTTTATGAATAAATGGTGGGAGTTTCGTTCATACAATTATTAGAACCTGACCTTTCGGTAACGATAAATTAATAAAATAAAGCACATTTATTTATCGTTACCGAAATGTCAGTTCTACTTACATTAAATTAGTATCCAACGGAAATAATAACAAGACAACAATTGTAACAAGGTACAGGTATTCATTTTACAATATACATTGATTGTATCAATTATCTCCGTATCCCAAAATAACCTACCAAAACATTCTTCATTTTTCCTTTACAGCGGGGTGTAAACGAGCTGCAACGTTTAAATAAAACTGTTATAGAGAAAGAAAAAGAAATTGTCCAGTTAAGTCAAGATATCATATCCATTCACGAGGAGGTGAACAATGTAATAAAACATTCAAGTACAGTTGCAGTTAACAGACCCAATATAAGGAAGTATTGAAGAAAAAACCAATTCGGTTCAATCATCTGTTCTCACTACACCCTACAACTCTATTTAATATTTATTTTAAAGTTTAATATATAATAATGATATTTATTTATTAATTATTAATACTAACTATTAAATATAAATTCGTACAATGTTTCAGACATTTCAATTCTTACCGGTAAATAAAACTTTCGTTTCCCCTACTGGCAGACTGGTCTGCTGGTTGTGCGTGTGCCGTGCTGTGTGCTACAGTGAGTACGGAGTTCGAGTTGTTCCTGTTCCTGCTATACAATAATTTTAGAACAGTTTACAGGTTTAGGATTGGGTGGGAATCAGGGCAGCAGCAGCATGCCAATATGACAATATGCAATAACTGATTAAACTGAATACTGGAATAGGCCTAATGCTGTAATGCCGAATGCAGAATTAATTAATTCTGTAATTATTGTTGGTCGACGCTCGACGACGCAAAATAAAAGGCGTAAACAATAATTATTTTAGACTTTGGTATGACCTACTAAATATTTATCTATCTTTAGTAGGCCTAGGTCATGCTGTCATGACTTAGGCACTATTAACTGATTAATAAAAAATAGGCCCTACCTGCTACCTACAGACCTAACAGCGTAGGCCTAATACTTTAGAGTTTATTTATTAATAATTGGTATCACAATTCCCAAAACGACTGAATTATGTCGAGAGATGACGAACCAATCGATTTGGAGAACCATTTCCTACTCAATCTTCCGGACGAACCAGCGAAAAAACTCAGAGAAATCCTGAGCTGCCCGATACCCAACCTAAAGGACCGACTGTTCATACAACTGGAGGGAGACCAACGCCACGGCACGGTCTACCTGGATGAAGTCCCGTTCACGGCGCGGCTAGTCGACCTACCCTGCATCGTGGAAACGTTGAAAACTCTCGACAAAAAGCAGTTGTACAAGTGCGCCGACATCGCCCAGATGTTGGTGTGTTACGACGAGGAAGGATGGCGAATCCGCGAGGAGAAGGAAATGGAACGCACGGAAAGTAAACCCAACTCCCCGAGTAAAGACGAAGATAAAAAGTTCCAATGGCCCCACGGGATAACCCCGCCGTTAAAGAACGCGCGTAGACGCCGGTTCCGAAAGACGCGACGGAGAAAGTTTATCGAGTCACCGGATATCGAGAAGGAAGTTAAGCGATTGTTGCGGTCGGATCTGGACGCGGTAGCTGTCCGCTGGGAGGTTGTGGCAGAGGAGGAGCCCACTGTGACGGGAAGAGAAGAGGAGGAGGAGGCCAGGAAGGTGGACGATGGGGTGGAACAGGCGCTGGAGAAACTATTTGGGAATATAAGTAGTAGCGATGGTAGTGAAGAGGTTGAAAGCGATGAGGATAAAGATGTTGAGAGTGTGAGGGATCAGGAACTAGGGGATATTAGTAGGAGTTTGCAGTCTTTGGGGGGCGATTTGGATGAGATACGCAGACGGAAGGTCTTGGTCGCCACTGCGATTAAATCCGGACAGATATTCCCAGATGAAATGGATTTTGTTATCCAAGAGGAGGAAGCTAAGATAGCCGAGATCGAGGACATAAAGGGAACCTTACGAACATTCAGTACCAAATAGTTTGATGTTTTTTCAATTTATAGATTTAGTACATATTGCTTTGTAAATTATAAACTCCGCATTACTACGCCCCGCATTATTTACTTTTTCCAACATTTATTTTAATAAAAGCCTAAAAATTTAGCTATTCGATATGTAAATGCATTGTAAAGAAGCACGTTTAGTGGCTATTTTCAATTGACCAAACTAACTTTCTGTTTGAGTGCAAATATTATAGTTGCGAAAGTTGGCAGGTTTATTTAATATAATGTTTTTTATAGTATTAAATTGAATAGGACAGTGATACGAAATAACTATTTAAGTGGTGGCAAAAAAAAGTAGGCTTAGCAAGACAAAAAATGTAATAAGAAAGCAAGACAAAAAATGTTACTTTTTGCCACCTCAAAAAACCATTTTGGCGCCCCTTTCTGTTGGCGCCCAGGGGCAAGTAACCCCCCCTATAGCTACGCCTCAGGCGTGAAATTAAAAAAAAAATTTCACCAAAATTACTCAAGATGGCGTTCTATATCTTATGTTAAAATCCTAGACTTGTATGTCAGTCCGTTTAGGAGATACGGAAAACCAGAACAACCCTCACAACATATAAGTTGAAAACTGTTAGAGGTAAAACAACACATACCACACTTATTCGAAGCAAAACAACCCACACCACACAATGCAAAGTATGGCAACTCATGTATATTGTAAACGAATCAAAAGAAGCCAATTTTTCTGGAATATGTATTTAAATTAGCGGCAAATTTGATTAATATGAACTATTCCACACTACCTGATGCGATTTAAATGGTAATTTAGATTACCGGTACAGTAATGTCGTTTATAGGATCTGATGATGAACCTTTACGGCCAAAAAATAAGTCAACGAAAATGATACTTTTGTCATAATCTATTTGATTTTTAAATAATGTTAGTATTGAATCAAATCTAAATTAATATAATTACTTGCTTTCAAATGAGTTATTATCGGAGTAGGGCTATTTATAGAAATTACCATTTAAATCACATGTGCTCAATTGAGAATTCACCAGCGCAGGTGATGCCGATGTACAAATGGAGTATGTTGATGACTTTAGAGTTTAGGAGTTTACAGAGTTAAATTATATTCCATCGACTAGTTATAGTGACGATGAGGATGATCCTAGTCCAAATTTATCTAGGTATAGCAATGACGTCATAGGGAAACATATGAGGAAGCCTGGCAAGGGGCGAAAAATATCCAATAGAGCAGCATGGAAATGTAATGTGCGTAAGTCCGTTCGCTACATTTAAATATCTATCATGCTTTACCAGGAAAAACACCATTCAATAGTCGAAGAATGACGTGAGTTGTTATGTTTCTGTGATAAAATCCTAGAGGTAAAACAACACACACAGACTAGAGTTAATGTTAAATTTCAGTATGTGTTGTTTTGTCTCTTTGGACAATAACAAAATTTATTCTGAATGCTAGCCACTATTATAAAATGTGTCATTGTATCTTCCCAGACCTCTCGAAAAAATTAGGAGACGGGATCCATATAGAGGGAAATGAGAAGGTTTTTGCATTTTTCTCGAAACCACATTTTTTGGTGAGTGTTGTTCTGGCTCTTTGGTCACGATATATAAAATATCTTCAAATATAGCACTTTTTTGTTACAATGTCAACAAATTAGCATTTTCCAGAAAATAATGAATAAAACAATTGACTATTTTTCCTCAATACAATAAGTATTCTAGAACAAAAAATATACAACCCCCCTCTTTTCTTTATAGTTTTTTCAAAAAATATTTGTTGTAATACGGAGGAAATACGCCAAATAGAATTTGGAATATCATTATTAGCATTACTGGTAATCATTGTGCTGTTATTTGTATACAGAGGTAGCTACAGTACATCACTAACAATAGAAAATTTTTGTATTTAAGTAGTTAACTAGCAACTTGTTATAAGTAAAGCAAACAAATAGCTCCCTAATCAAAATTTAGCAGTTATTGTTCAATACTTATTGTAGTATTGAAATAGGTCATTCATATGTTCGCATAAAATTTAATCTAGGTTTTGGTTGATTTGATTTCGAATATCTTTTTTTTGCTAGATTGACTGTCACTCGACTAAATAATGGTCATTTGACTTTAAATAATCAAAAGCACAGTATTGGCAATTTATTTCGTGTTAATAACCATGGATACTACTTTATCATTATTAATTGTAAATTAACCATAAGTTTATATATTAATTTATTACCATATAACAATAATGGAACAATACGGTAATGGTTGAAATTACCGTATTCATGTGTAATGTGTGTGATGTGTCATTATGAGTGATACCAACTGTTCATCGGCAAAGCAAGTTGCTGACGACCGCGAATATTTCAGTCATTCCAAGTCGCTTGTAGTCGATAGAACAAGTAGCGATGCAGCGGGATCTGGGTCTACACCAGAAAGGTATGTCTAGCTAGGGTGTCCGATAGAGCTAGCGAATAATACAGTAGTAGCTTCATTAAAAAAATATAGCTAGTAGCCTAGTACATACACCCTGTAAAATTAAAATTTGTATTTTTCTTAAATAAATGTAATATTACTCTGGTATAATTATCTATGTTACTATATTTTTCAATGAATAATGTAACAACTTATTGTGCATGCTAATTACCGACATGAAGGTAGGAATGTACGGATCCAGTTTTTGTTGTTTATTGGTTAGATTTGGCACTTGTGAACAAATATAGCTACACTGTATCAGTACCTATCTAGGCCTACTGTGTATGTATAGCTACACTGTATCAGTACCTATCTAGGCCTACTGTGTATGTATAGCTACACTGTATCAGTACCTATCTAGGCCTACTGTGTATGTATAGCTACACTGTATCAGTACCTATCTAGGCCTACTGTGTATGTATAGCTACACTGTATCAGTACCTATCTAGGCCTACTGTGTATGTATAGCTACACTGTATCAGTACCTATCTAGGCCTTCTGTGTATGTATAGCTACACTGTATCAGTACCTATCTAGGCCTTCTGTGTATGTATAGCTACACTGTATCAGTACCTATCTAGGCCTACTGTGTATGTATAGCTACACTGTATCAGTACCTATCTAGGCCTTCTGTGTATGTATAGCTACACTGTATCAGTACCTATCTAGGCCTTCTGTGTATGTATAGCTACACTGTATCAGTACCTATCTAGGCCTACTGTGTATGTATAGCTACACTGTATCAGTACCTATCTAGGCCTTCTGTGTATGTGTTCGTATCCCAAAAGCTGAAGTTTAGATTGGGTTACGTGTCTTTCAAAATTAAGCACATGCGATCTCACCGAATATAAATATCAGTTTTTAATGCGCAACCGTTTAGTGTGTGTATCTTCAACAGTAAATTAATCGTTCGTGTTTGTTCATTAGGAAAAACAGTCGATCAGGATCAACTGCAAAGAGTCTCTCCAAAGTAAGTTAAATATATCGTTACGGCAAGACCATTTAATTACTATAAATTAGCCATTAAACAAACTAGAAAGACAATACCGCATGTTATTTAATAGGTCAGAGGAGTAGTGCCTATATACCCCGAGGTATTTTCCATTCATTGAGTGCCGTCTCCCAATTGAATATTTTCTGAGTATGTAAGCCCAATAATTTAGTTGGTACTACGGTAACGGTACCTTTTATTTTTTATGCATTTAGCGGTATTTGATAATTAATACACATTGTTTAATCAACCACTGGTTGTATAGAGAGGGTAAGATATATCGTGTTTACAAAGAATAATATAAAATCAGGGTGAGATATATTCACTCTTAATTTACACCAGAACAGGCATTATTGACCCTGGTAGGTTATTCCAACTTGTTTTACTTCATAGAAAATAGTTTCTGACGACATATTAGAGATCAATGAGAAACATAATAAAAGTAGAATCGAGAATGGATCGGAAATCTCGATATCTAAACGAAGTCGCATACCCACAAGTGGGATCAGCGTATCCTTTACAGAAAGTGCTTCAAGAAATAAATCCTCCAGAAAGGGGTTAAGAGATATAGACGAACCATCCAAAGTAAAAAGTGATTCTTTGGATGGAATACATTCTCGTGAAAAGGGTAGTAGAAAGTCTCTTACATATGGTATTAGAACTGCTATACCGAAGGAGGGGTCCACAACAAATAGTACAATTGATAAATCGTCCGAAAGGGATAGAGACATCCTCTCTCGACGAGAAAGTAATTCATCAGGTAGAAAGAATTCACCTAGAAGAGGAACATGGAAGCCAATTCTCTCGGGCAGTGCAACTATTATACCTAAAGGGGGATCAACAAATAATAGTATTAAGACCAAAAAGGAAAGCACCTACAAAATTAACAGGCAGGAAGATGAAGTCCGGGATGGGAGAGAAGAACAAACCGAACGTCGCCAGCAGGTTGCTGACGAACCCAAACAGAAACGGGGCGGTCAGCGGAGGCGAACTAAGGACGAATCATTAACAGACCCACAGGTTGAGTAAATGTTATATTATTTCAATTGCAAAACTAAAAAACTAGAACTCTACTCTTAAACAGGAAGCTAGTAGTGTTGGTACCTGTAGGCTAGGTTTACCCATAGGTTTATGTTTAATGCATTTTTTCCTTCTAGGTACCGCGCGCGGATCAATCTAGTCAAGTCTACACTCATAAACACGAATCTCTTACCAGCACCACCAGTGCGAAGCGACGTCACCAAGGAAAACCTGAAAAGTTACTGAAAGTTTCTGAAAAACGTGTAACCTCACAATCAGCACAAACAGCATCACACCTGGTGCAGGTAGGCAACCATGTTTGCATAAAACTGTTGTATAATTTGCGGCCATTTAGAATAAATTCAATATATTATAGTTTATTAATATTTAATATTATTATCATATCCCACCCGTATAGTGTAAATTTCCCACTATGGAAGAATGGAGGGAGTGAGTAAAGTAGGGAGGCATATCTCCATATGTCTCACATTCACGTGTGCAATGATGCGATACCCCACTGTCCTTCGTAAATATTGAAAGGTGAAACGCCATTCCACTATGCCTTTCTTATACTTTATAATCCAATATTATTTTGGTGGTATGAACTTGCACTAGTGGGAAGTCTTTACCAAACCCTAGGGTTGTTTGTTGTGTAGGGTAATTAATTTCAATTATTTTTTTTAAAGAAAGAAAGTCAAGCGGTGGAGCGATTGACCAAATGTGTTAAGTTAAAGGAGAGAGAAATCGTTCATTTGAGCCAGGAGATCATTTCTATACACCAAGTTATTCAGAAAATTATTAAAGAGAAAGTATCAATATTGGAAGAAGAGCGCAAATTGGAGGTCAGTACCAATTTCATTTACCCCTTGCCTTGGTTGTGTTCAACAGTAGGCCTACAATACTTCGTAGTCTAAGTCTAATACCTATAAATAATACGTACAACATAGAAACATTATAAGACATCGCCTGTAATATAATCCCAATAACGTAAAAATAACAAAAAAGTTGTTTTGGGTAAAAAATGTGTTAAATTTTTGGAATTGCTCGGATTGAAAATAGAATATGTCGGAGGGCAAATATCGTGACCATAGAGCCAGAACAACACATACCACAATTTAAAAAAAAAAAATGTTTTCACCAAAATTACGCAAGATGGCGTTCTACATCTTATGTTAAAATCCTAGACTTGTATGTCAGTCCGTTTAGGAGATATGGAAAACCAGAACAACCCTCACAACATAAAAGTTGAAAACCGTTAGAGGTAAAACAACACATACCACACTTTTCTCTACGATACTTTGCCAGGAAAAACACCATTCAATAGTCGAGGAATGACGTGAGTTCTTATGTTTCTGTGATAAAATCCTAGAGGTAAAACAACTCACACAGACTAGAGTTAATGTTAAATTTCAGTATGTGTTGTTTTGTCTCTTTGGAAAATAACGAAAAAAACAGTTTTTTTCATTAACAAAATGTATTCTGAATGCTAGCCACTATTATAAAATGTGTCATTGTATCTTCCCAGACCTCTCGAAAAAATTAGGAGACGGGATCCATATAGAGGGAAATGAGAAGGTTTTTTGCATTTTTCTCGAAACCACATTTTTTGGTGAGTGTTGTTCTGGCTCTTTGGTCACATATTTGGTCATATATAGTTTGTTAAGAATTTGAATATTTTACATATTTCGTTGTCTTACAAACAAATAAACAGTAGGCCTATATCAAAATTTAGGCTTGGTGTCCTGAATTTCCATAACCTTATAATGGGATTAATTATTTTAGAATATACACGAATACACCACGACAAACACAATATCACAAATAAATTAATTTGTGGGATTATTTCTTCATTTGAAGAACAAGTAGCACGTTTTAAATATTAATGGTAATAAATTATTATTATTTTTTTTAAATATGAATTATTTAATATAGATAGGATATAGGGGAAACAAATTCACTACATGTTTAGAGATGCACAAGCGTGCAGTTAATTAGTAACAGTCGTAAAGCAGATGTTTTCAATTTAGGAATATAATTTCGTGCATTATAAAATGTGTCCTGAGTGCTACTGTGTGCTACTACTTGACGTTATCATTACCAATTATGGACATGTTTTGGTGATCTAATTTTCATTTTATATTCAGGCTGCTAAATTAACGGATCACAAGATAGAAACTATCAAAACTGATATTGACGATATCAAGGCCCATGTAATTAACTTCGAGACTTCTTTAAGGTCATACTCTGAAACAACGTCTGGTCAGGATCTAGCACCTAGTCTCAAAGCCCGAGCATATATCGATGGAATTGCATTGGAGAAGAAGGAATTTCGTCCTTCTAAGGCATATGTGAACACAACGAACACTGACATAGCCCTTAACAATGATTGTGTTGCACCCGTAAAGATTGTTACGAAAAATGCGGTGACAAGCTCTTCATTGATAACAGAAACAAAAGATGCATTGACAAGCTCTACATTGGTAACGGAAACAAAAGATGCTTTGACACGCTCTCCATTGCTAATAGAAACGAAAGATGCGTTAACAAGCTCGTCCATGATAGCAGAAACAAAAGATGTCCTGAAAAGCTCTCCTTTGCTAACAGATACGAATGAGGTATTGACTAGCTCTTCCACGATAAATGAAATGAAAGATGCGATGACAAGCTCTTCATTAATAACAGAAACGAAGGATGCGTTGACAAGCTCTTCATTGATAACAGAAACGAAAGATGCTTTGACAAGCTCTTCATTGTTAATAGAAACGAAAGATGCGTTAACAAGCTCGTCCATGATAACAGAAACGAAAGATGCTTTGACAAGCTCTTCATTGCTAATAGAAACAAAAGATGCGTTAACAAGCTCGTCCATGATAACAGAAACGAAAGATGTCCTGAAAATCTCTCCTTTGCTAACAGATACGAATGAGGTATTGACTAGCTCTTCCACGATAAATGAAATGAAAGATGCGATGACAAGCTCTTCATTAATAACAGAAATGAAGGATGCGTTGACAAGCTCTCCCTTGCTAACAGAAACGAAGGATGCGTTGACAAGCTCTTCATTGCTAACAGAAACGAAGGATGCGTTGACAAGCTCTTCCTTGGTAACAGAAACGAAGGATGCGTTGACAAGCTCTTCATTGCTAACAGAAACGAAGGATGCGTTGACAAGCTCTTCCTTGGTAACAGAAACGAAGGATGCGTTGACAAGCTCTTCCTTGGTAACAGAAACGAAGGATGCATTGACAAGCCCTTCATTGACAACAGAAACGCAAGATGCACTTACAGATCATCTAATAAAAGAATCGAAACGGAATGTGAACAGTGGTTGTTCTTCATGTTCCTTTATTTCCGAACAATATATTATTCCCAATGATGATGCAACTGCATTCACCTCTATCAGTGGCGCAGACAATAGTAACGCTATGAAACGGCTCTCAAGCGATGTGTCAATGGAAAAACGTTCAAGCAATTTATCAATGGAAAAATCTCCAAGCGATTTGGAAAAGAAAAAACGTTCATGCGATTTGGCATTAAATAAAGATACACATAATATCGTGGACGTTGTTCGTGAGACAGATGTAGGTCAGGTAAGATAACTTCATTCATTACCTTAATTTCAACTTTTTCCATCAATGATGAATTATACTTTTTACAACCAATGTGTCCACCGTTACACATGATTTGTAAAAAAAACATGAAATATTTCCACAGACTGGCATAACTACCGTACACAAGGACTACTCTTGCTTTTTAGTAGAGTAGTCCTTGACTGCACATCATAATCATACCTTGGGATTACAAGGTATGAATGAATAGGATACATTCGCATTTTTTGTGTTAATTTTTGATCTATTCGTTCACAGGATGGTCCGGAAGAAACAGCTCTGCAAATACAATTTCAGGAACTTTCTGAAAAACTTTTAGCTCTTGAAATGGAATTAGAAATGCAGAAAGATGAGATTTCTAATCTGGAAAAATGCAAGGTGAACTTAGAAAGAAGCAACATAGAGGAGGGAAACGAATTAGAAGTTAAAAGACGAGTTGGTTACCAGTTGCAGAACGATAACAACAGATTGTTTGGTAAAATAAAGTATGAAGAATCATTCCTAGAAGAGTTACAACAAAAAAGCAACGAATTTAAAGACATACTTGATAAATTATCTGTTGATAATGAAAAGTTCAGCCTCACTATGGATATGTATAGAGAAGAAAAATTGAAGGAAGAAGAAAAATTAGCGAAACTTATTGAAGAAAATTTGAGAGAAGAACAGGAGATAGCCAATAAACTGATTATTAAAGATGAACTAGCGCAACAAAATAACATCTTAATGCAACGGCGTGACTCACAGGAAATGCGTTTGGATAGAAAGAGGAATGTAGGGATAGAACTAGAAGGTGTTAATTACAATTTACGTCAAGCTAACAATGACGAAGGGTCACGATTACAACAAAAACTAAACGATTTGAAGAAATTAGAAGAGCGAAAGAATCTGGTACAAAGACAACTTGATCAGTTCCAAGGAAACGAAGAGGTCGATATTGGTGGACTTAACGGTCGTAATGAATTGACGATAGAACAAACTAGTCTTGATCATCAAATGCGTCAAAAATCACACAAATTGGAAAACTCTGTATACTTTTTAGAAGACAGTTTGGAACGAATGAAAAGAATTCATTCAGAAACTGGGGAAAGCATGTCAAAGAATAAGATAATTTTGGAAAATGCGGCATATTTGTTGAAGGAGTTACATTTGGCATGCCAAAAAACATCCTTCGAAAATGGCTCGTTAAGAAGCCAACTCCATGAAACAACACGTATCTGTGATGATCGCGACTACGAAATAGAACAATATGTACGGGATAAAACTCAAGCAAGGTAAGATATCTAATTACTTATTAGATATTATTATTACTTATTAGATATTAAATTTAAATTAATTCATCTAAATTTATATTACATTATTGCTATTCTATTTACTATTCTCTGGCGGAATTTACTTACTAGTAGGGCTTAGGGAGAAAAGGTCCCATGTGACATTTCCTTCGAGTTGGAGATAAAACCATAAAACAGTCCTTTGTGTCATGACTTAACTTTCCCATAAGGTTATGTGATCATATGAACAGTATTGTCTGACTTTTGGAAAGGAAAAGGCTACTATAATATGTAGCATAAAAATCAAATAGACGTTGATAGTAAAGGTCTTATGTACCACATAGAACAATTTCCACATGAGAAATTGTATAGCATTAGCAATTATATGTAACCGAATATTGTGTATGTGATATATTTTCTACTGTATGTACAACATAGTATTAAGGATTGACGAGGATAATTTATTTATAAACCTTTATGCAATCGATTATCCAATCGGTTCAAACTTTTTACTAGAAAGCCAGCAAGCTGGCATTAAACGAACCTGCCCCTCAAACTAGTACCCTGAGTGAGCGAAAATGAAAACACGATAATTGCCATCAACTCAATGATAGAAACACCAGCTGCTGGTAGTCATGTGGGCCTAGTAAGCTACTACTATTTATTGCATGGATATGCCCAAACTGCAGAGGAGTAGGCCTACTGTATATTACTTGCCAAATTTATTACTATCTCACTCTAACCCAGACAGTAATCAAACATCAACTATAAGTTTGTATAATGTATTACCCCACCAGATGAATAGCTCTTGCCAGTGAATCCTATGACAATATCTATAAGGTTTACTCACTGATGTTAGGTGGGAGGCCAGCTGATTGAATTGTAAGCACTGCGCTGTTTAAATGGTTTATAGGTTGATGATAATGAATGATGAGGGACCCAACTAACACTACATTTGTCTATATGGACGGTCTCCTTACAGACAGCTTGCTGGCTTTTATAGTTGAATCATATTATTCTGCAACCAATAATTTACTCTTTTAGACGAATTAGTGCGTTTTTTTGCCGGACTAACAAATTTTGGCGACGTTCTGTGCGAGATTGGCGATATGTTAAAAGATTCTGAGGCTCAAATGACTGAATAGCCCAAATAAAAAAGTTGGTGCATACTCGAAGAGTTGAAATCGGTGAAATTCGACATTAAACTTTCAAAACCGCTATTTTCAGTGACCCCGTGATCGAAACGCCACAAAAAATATAGTCTTGTACACAACCAAAATTTATGCAGAGTTTGTTATTACAATTTTTGCGTACCTGCTTGAGTTTTTGAGATATGGGATGGTTATACACAAGTAGTATAAAAAACCTATAAATGAGAACACCAACTACCCCCAGGTTAAAATTTACTCCTTATAATGCACGGCACGTGGAGCTACTTCAATATATATTAAACAAATAATAGGTTCTCACACGCTGATCAAAGGTCATTGTAGATAAAAAAAAATGAGAATGTATGAGTAGGCTTTGGTTGGAAACTAAGATATTGAAACCTCCGAGGTATTGAAAGTTAATTAAAGTAATTTTTATAATGACTTGCATTCTATATAGTTTAATCTTGGGATCAAAGGTTAATGTTAGAAGTAAGATGTAATCTATAAATAATTGGTTTAAAGAAATAAAATATATATAAAATGGCAAGTTTATCAAATACACAAAATCAGTCAGGTAAACATTCAGTTGAATTGCACATGAGCAAGCAATTCAAAAACTTAACTTTTGAATATGAAATCATGGCATTTGAACAACAATCTGTTGATACATTTTTTGAATCAATAAGAGACAAAGTTTCGATTGAAATGAGACGAATGTTAACAAAATCATCAATCAAAATGCAAATTGTTATGGAAATAATATTTATACATCCTATAAAGGGAGACATTGAATTGTATTACAATAGACACGATCCAGAATTAATACTTTCAGAAAACAACATTGATCAAGCAATAGAGTCTAAAAAAACTAAAACAACTACATGGGTTCAAGAAATGGAAGGTAGAGGGACAGGGTTGATATTTAAGGAAATCACTGAAGCAAAATTTAAATTATCTGTTTTTTCAAATATGGGTGGGTCTAGTTTTATAAAACTACCTTTTAGATCAACCTATATTGTCAATGTGAAGAATGATGATGAAAAATGTTTCCTATGGAGCATATTAGCACACATCCAACCCCAATCAGAACATAGAAATCGAGTTACTAAGTATAAACCATGTGAAAATATCCTAAATATGAAAGGTATAGATTACCCAGTCTCTCTAAAGTCAATTAACAAATTTGAAAAACAAAACAATTATGCTATTAATGTATTTTGTATTGAAGATAAGAAAGCCCTTCTTCCCCTTCGTATTAGTAATTTCAGAGATAGAGAGCAGATAGACTTGTTGTTTCTTACAGATGGTCAGAAACAACATTATACTTTGATTGCAAAATTTTCATCATTTTTAAATGGCTTCATTCAAACAAATACATCGCTTACTTATTCCTTGTTTTACTGTCGGAATTGTCTGAGAAGTTTCTTTGAAACAGATGGTCTACAAAAGCATGAAGAATTATGTTATGGGAATAAATCAGCAAAAATCATCATGCCTATAAAAAACAAAAATAATATTCTAAAATTCGAAAAGTATTGGTATAAGTCAAAGCTACCTTTTGTTATTGTTGCAGACTTTGAAAGCATAAATTGTAAAGGCTTTTGCGGATATAGCTAGTCATTTTCCCCGCAAAGTACTCTGTAGATGTTTTAACGGACATAAAAAGCCGTTTTCTTACTGTACCGGTGTTTCAGTGGACATAAAAAGCCATTTTTTCTGTATGTGTACTTTAGCGGACATAACAAGCCATTTTATGCCGCAATACGCCAAAATACTCTTACTACAGTGTGGACTAGATGACGAAATCTATCAGCTGATTTACTGCCAACGTGGAACCTGAACCCCTCTTTGTTCGTTGTTCGGCTCAACCAATCAGAGCGATTTTCACTTTATTTGCACAGAAGCCTACGGGAAATCGCGCAATGCATGACGGTTTTGTTTACCTTTTTCCTGAGCCCAGAACATCGGCTTTGGAATTATTCTTAGTTTCAGACTTTAGCCAGACATTTGACGGCTTTGATTATAGGAACATATAACTGTTATCACGGTACAGTCCAGTCAACTCAATGCATTACGTCCTACCCAACTTTCACCGCATTATTTTACTGCTATTTACTGTCAGTTATTAATTGTTAGAAGCTGATGGATATGTGTTATATTTGGAGAATATCGATAAATAATCATAAAACCCCAATCTTCTTGATTACTGAAGGTTAGAGAGACCGGTTACCGGTAGCAACTGCGACTTACATTATAGTGGTTTGTAGTGAATTGAATGCTATTTCATAGCCTCTACATGTGTCGGTTGCTATTCTCTTTACATATCATCAAATTCAGTGACGGTCGGCAGATCAGTGTGCAGCATTGTGCAGTAGTATGCATGAGTGTGTCAGATAACAAAGCATTTCCTAAAGAATGCGCTTTATACGAAAATCAATAGCCATCCCGTTGTGTTTAGTGTAAGTCATAACTCTGTTTACATGCTTAGTGCGCCACGTCCCAAAGGAACTGTTAATATTTCCCGAAAGTAGATAATATTTGTCAGACGATAGTAATGATCAATCGAATAGTACAGTAAGTCTACACCGCAATAAGGTCAGAGCCTCCGAATCCAGTCTCCCTTAACAGTGGGTGAATGGTCGCGCACAGGCTGGCTTCGGCAAGTGTAAATTTATATCTTATATGCAACAAATACTTGTTGTAGGCTAAAGTCGATTTATAACCTAGAAGACACCAAAAATTGGCGGGTTAAACTGCTAAAGGTCTAAAAGCGCGAACAATAACAGTTATAGCTTTTCTTTATTGCAACGTAGGCAATAAAGTCGAAAACTACCAGTCGACCTGTAATCAGTAGGCCTAACTACCTAACCAACCGAACCGGTACTTACAGCAGTACAGGTACATCAGTATTATTCGATTTTTATAATTATATACCGGTAGGTCTTGATATTTGATCAGGGACTGCAGCCCTGGTTTTTTATTGAGATTTTACTTATTTCTGTCAGTTTTATTTATCTGTAAGTTAATATTGAGCAGAGGGCGTGTAAGCCTGCTCAGATTCTATAGATAATTTGTAGGCTGGATTGTTGTCTGGCTGTTGTTAGGTCTGAAGAGATTGCAGTGTATGTAGAGTGTATGTCTGATAAAGTACTAGTTAGGAAAGTAGGGGCATCTTGAGTTGTAAGGTAAATCCCCCCGAAAGAATAAGTCGTACTACTCGGTTAGAACGCAATATGACTAACCATTTCGGAGTCTGCATATACTGTAGTTTATTTAGGCTTGATAGTAGTCTGTCAGCGTTTGGTCTGTATTTTGTTTGTGTAGTCTGTACGGGTAGCGCAATATTTATTATTCAGAGTTTATGCAAGTATTCGCAACCATCAAACTCCCCCAGTTTATTCCTACAGTAATTGTGCTTGTTATACATACCGTTATAGTTAAATTAACCCCGGTATTACATCAGGGCTGCTTGGTGTAGGTAAAGACTGGTGATTTTATGTGCTAGTCACTCCAGCAGATGCCGTGGTTCTTTTAGCTGTTCAAGTATATTTAACTGCTGGTTATTTGCTATATAAGTACTTGTACCTAATTTAGGGTTTAGTGTACAATACTTTCCGAAGGTAATTAGTTTGTGGACAGTATATTTGTGTTGTAAAGTGGTTAATAGGCACGTTAGCTCTGGTAGGCTGCGGTAATTAACTTCTAGGTAAGGACACTCCGGGTACATAACGTAGTACTTATAGTGCTGTAAAGCAAAAAGGCTATAAGTCGTCAGACGGTAGTATTTTCTTATCTGGACAACACAGTGTATTTACTACTGCTTAATTATTTTCAAATACCGTAGTTTCCTGTTCGTTTGTAATAACCAGAAATCTAACACCTTGTTAGACTGGTTTGTAGATTCCCTGTAAAATTACCCTAAATTTTGTACGTGTAATTTGTTATTGTTTATTTAGAGATCGTAATCTCACCCTGTCTGTAACATTGTACGTAATTAGTAGTAATAAGTAACTTAGTAAATTAGAATTATTTGTTTTAGTGTCCAACAGGTAGCACTCCACTGAGAGCGTTAGCTTCTGTGTAGTGACTCCATTAACCAGAAACAATAACATTTGTTTCAAATATTGTCAAATCCCATTATACGGGTATATATATATATAATAAATCAACTTAAACTGATTTATAAATAGTAGGCCTGTCATCCATCAATTAGGTCTTAATATCAGTTGGACTACTGCTTAAATAATGGTAATAAAGTAACGTAAAGTAACCAAGTAACCCAAAATTTCAGAAATTCAATTATTCTAAAATAATTGATATACCGGTATTTACGATAGGCTTATTATATTTATTTCTATAAACTTATGCTGAAATCATATACCGGTATTCTGTAATTAATTTAGTCTATAATTATACTTATATATACTATAAGTGTAAACTGTATACCGGTATTCACGGTAGGCTTATTATATATTTATATATATTTACGCTGAATTATATACCGGTATTTTTGTGACAAACTCTAGTCTGTAATAATACTTATACTATAAGTGTATACTGGTATTTTAATATATTGTATATGTATCACGTTACACTGAGTAACGATATCGGTAATTAATTACTAGGCTTTTAGTTGATACTGAATTACTAGACTTGCTTTAACTGTAGTTCTAGCAGTAGGCATTCAACTGTACAAACTAACATGGCTGACCCAAAGCAAAACCTGTCAGATAGTCTCCTAGATACAACCATCTGTGACCCAGATAGGAGTGTGGAACGTTTGAGACCGAAGTTCAACTCCCATCCTACTGTAAGAAAAGTCATCCCTCCAGTAGTAGTATCAGACCCTAGGCTAGTCAAACACAGTAGGTCTATCATAGGCACTCGGGCTCAAGTTAAGCGGGACCAAGAGGCAGCTGTTAAACAGCAGCAACACTCGAGCCGAGAACTTATTTCTCAGCGGCCCGATAGCTCCAGTAGTTCAGATACTGTAGAGCTGACACCCGAGCGCGGAGCAAAGATGGCAGAAGCGGTTTATTCTGATCCACTTCTCATTCTTCCGGAAGCCGTACTCACTAGAGTATTGATTGCGGTGGAGGAACATCAAATGGATTGGGCGAGAAGCAAGCGATCGACCAAAGACAGTTATGCGGGATACACGAAGGAGGAACTGAAGTCTATTGTCGAGACGCAATGGAATTTCCCCGGACCCAGACTCCCGTTTAACTTATCGGAAGCTGCCTGGGAAGATTTATACAGGATGGGAGTGTTAATGGACACTAGAGATCTGGCTGTGTGGAAGAGGTCGGCAGCAGGATATGTACATAGATTCTTCAGCTCTCTGGAGCGATTAGAGGAACAACTGTTTCAACAACCCCAAGGACCTCAAGAGCAGGGAGAGCTGCTTTATCAAGTTCGCGAACGAGTTATGCGGATCAGACTAATTCTTTCCGCCTTCGAGGAAGCGTCGAAAAGAAGCCAAGACACGTCGTTACAAGTTGCCGTGAAGACTTGGTTCCAGCGAGTGGATCTCAAAGTTCAAGGAACGGCCCAGTGGAAATTTCAGCTGGATGAACGCTCAACCCATGGAGAATCAACAGACGCTACCTTTTCTCAGGTGGAAAGCGAAGCGACATCAGAGAAACCTCAGAAGAAGGACGCCATTGACATCTATCTGTCAGACTATCAGCGATTTATAGGTGACGAAGAGTTAAGGAGACGGTTAGCTGGACTTCGCCCTAATAGTGAAGGAGCCAAGTTGGTGTTGGACGCAATAGATGCGGAAATGTTAGCTGCAAACCAAGCTAAATTTGATGAAAGCATCCGCATCACTAGGGTTCAAGAAGAACAAGTAAAGAAAAAACGTATAGAAGACAGAAAGACAGCAGCAGCGGCAGCGGCAGAGGCAGAAGCAGAAAGAAAAGCGGCAGAAGTGGAAAGAAAAGCGGCAGTGGCAGAGGCAGAAGCGGAAAGAAAAGCGGCAGAAGTGGAAAGAAAAGCGGCAGTGGCAGAGGCAGAAGTGGAAAGAAAAGCGGCGATGGCAGTGGCAGAAGTGGAAAGAAAAGCGGCGATGGCAGCGGCAGAAGCGGAAAGAAAGACGGCAGAAGCGGAAAGAAAGGTAGCAGTGGCAGAAGCAGAACGAAGGGTGTCTGAAGAGACCGCCCAACTAGAGTTGGAAAATCTTCAAGAGAAGCAAGACTACATTGATAAACAGAGAACAGCTAGTCAGTGGCAGATTATAAGTAAATCTACTCCCAAAAGACAGGGATTTACATCATCTGATGAAGGCGATACCACAGATCCTGAAGGTGGAGGAAATAGATCTCGTTCCAGTAGGCGTAGAAGAACGCCCCACCGTCAGAAATTGCCTAATTTGCCCCCAGCTGTGAGACGGCAACTAGCTAGCACAGACTTAGGTAATACAGAACCCACAGACCAAATTATTAGAGTAGAAAGACTCCCTACTATAGTAGATGAGCCTGAAATAATTAGGTCTGTTCTCGAAGCCACCACTTCGGTGATAGAGACACCTGTACTTCCAGATCCTACCTCTAAATTCCCTTTGCACAGTACTAAATTACCTGTGCCCAGTAAAACAGACCCTGAGACCATTCATGTCCTGGACGCCGAGCGAGACATTAAAGATTTGTCGCCCGTCGTCCCTCGTCTACCCGCTACTATGTTGGCGGCTCCCGCTTCGGCGGTTGAGTGGGTGGATGAGAGACGGCGGGGGATGGATCTCCTGCTTGGGCAGATGCAGGAGACTGTTCAACAGTTTAAGGGAACAGTAAGGGAAAGTAGGTTAGAGTTGCAAGAAGTGCAGCAGAGTATCGCGTTAGAACGCGATAAATTGGTCAACACACAAAGGGGTATACCACCACCCCCTGTAACAATGTGTCAACCTGTTAGGTCTGAAGTATTTCATGCGCAAGGTGTGGATGGAACCTACACGCATCTATACTGCTAGTGAAGTAGAAACTCCTATAGTAAACCCTATTAAGGGTAATTATAAACCTGTTGACAATGATATTCCATATAGACCTGATCATAATCCGAGAAATTTATATACCGATAACTCGATATTAAATAACACGATGGCCCAAGAAAGTTTTACGCGTCAAATGGCTAGAACCGAAGCCCGTCAAGCGGTAAAGGTGGGAGAAATCGTCAAGTTCAATGGAGATGAGATGAAATGGTTACCTTTTAATGAATATTATAAAGATAACATACAGAACTCTGTACTTTCTAACGGAGAGAAACTTAGATTCCTCATCGAGTGTTTGGAAGGACCTCCCAAGTTAATGGCGTTAAAGTTTATTGGACACCCAGATGGATTAAGACAAGTTTGGAATACACTAAACATCAGGTATGGTAATAGGACAAACATAGCTAGGTATTTGTATGCCAAATTGGTAGCACCCCGAAAGTTCCTTAGCAGCGGGATTATAGAGTTTTCCGATGAGATTCAGGAGATCTGTAGACAACTAGATTGGTTAGGTAAGTCTCATGAATATCAGAGTTCCATGGTTATTGGAGCCGTAGCCTCTACTTTGCCCAAGGGTGGAGTAGGTACTCGCTGGGACAAGAAAGTGCTCTATATGATGGACCAGCAACAAAGAGACCCTACCATGGCTGATCTCATGTCTTTCTTAGATGGAGAGGTAAGATTACAACTCCTAAAGCAGTCCAGAGAGAAGACACCGGAAAATAAGGTAAGTGAGAAACCCATCTCTAGGAGAAAGGTAACACCAGTGTGTTATACGGACGATGGCGAAAGCCAAACCTCTCAAGAGGAGAGCAATGGGAGAGACACTGAAAGATCTTACTATGTCAACAAAGCACCAAAAGACGTAAGTAAATTTAAGTCTCGAACCAATGATAGGAGAGAACAGACAACAAAAACTCCTCCCACGTCTCCTAAGAGAGTTCATGGAAGAAAACCCGAAGAAAAAACGAGTGTGCACAACATTAACCAAGGTAAAGTAAGTAACATCAAACCAAAATGTGCGTTGTGTGACGGGCCCCATCGTTTAAGTGTGTGCGAGGAATTCTTAAAGAAATCCCTAAAAGATAGACGCGAAGTCATGTGGGATAAGCGGTTGTGTTATAATTGTCTCAGACAAGGACACCAACGGCGAACCTGTTACTCCGACGCAAGGTGTGCGAAGTGCGGCGCGAAACATCATATTTTGTTGCACACCGAATTTGAAAGAAACAGCCCGAGTCAGGTAAGTGAGTCTGAACTACATGTCCAACTGAGATGGAAGGATTCTACACGGATGAATTCTCTGACGAAAACGAATCCTGTTATCTAATAAACACCGCAGTGTATCGAGCACTTATGTATGAGACAGAAACTGAGAGTGAGCTCCCCCTAACTATTCCAGACCGACAACCATCTTGGAAAGTGCCAACTTCCAACGTAGGAATCCGAGAATTTCCCGTAGTGCAGTTGAGAGTCCACGGGTTAAGCAAGAGTTATATAGTGAACGCCCTTCTCGACTCCGGCAGCACAGGAACATTCATCGACAAAGAACTAGCCGAAGATATCTTTGCTGGACAACCCAAGTTCCGAACTAAGTTCAACCTTTCAGGAATTATGCAGGTTTGGAAATCTACCGTAGCTACAGACTACTATGTAGGCGCGTTGTCCACCCCCCAGGATGAACTAGGAGAACACAGTATAAGGTCAGTAAAAATGGTGGCGATAAAGAACTTCGCTACCAGCCAAGTGGAACCTTATAACTGGGATGAAGACGATTTCACCCAGCAGTATGACATACCTAGATTCAACACAGAAGACCCTGGGGTACAAATACTCATCGGCCAAAATGCGCATGAGGCGCTGGAGACATTAGAGAAACGGCCTACTCAACCGCGACCACTGCAAACTTATGTGGGAAGAACTAGAGTAGGTTGGTACTGGTCCCTCCCGTAGGACACTCATGGAAAGGCTACCAAAGGAGCAAGTCTACCATGTGAGTGAATGGGAAGGGGAAACCCGTGAGGGAGATGACTCACCTGAGGGAACACCACACTCCTCAGATAATGACAATATTCATCAACTATTCGACGAGGAGAATACCATCGACCTCCTTACAGAAAGTGAAACTTGGCAAAACCAAGTGAACCTTTGTCACCTCGTCCATCCAGCGGGACTAGTCGATTACAACGACGAACTAAATGAAGTAATAGACCGTTACAACGTGAAGGTTCGCGATGAACACGCCGTACGATTCTTTACTCAAGAGGCTGTAGAGCCCAATTCCTATGATAAGGCCCTATCGGTAGAAGAAGAAAGAGCCAAGCAGATACAGGAGACGACTACACATTTTCTTAAAGATCAAGGTAGGTATGAGATTGGTCTGCCTTTCCGACGGCGAGAACCCAATTTTATAAACACCCGACCCTTGGCAGAGAAGATAATTGCGCAACTACATCGACGCCTTACGGCAAATACTTCAGCTAAGGAAATGTACAAGACCCAGTTGAAGAAATTCATTGACAAGGGATACGCGGAGCGAGTACCGGAAAGAACACCCATAACTGAGAGAACGTACTATTTGACACATCATTACGTTCCCAAACCCGGTAAACCCAACGAAGTCCGGGTAGTATTTGACGGTTCCGCTCTCTACATGGGCCAATCCCTTAACTCCGAGTTATTGCCGGGACCCAACTTACTCCAATCCTTGTTGGGAATACTCTATTAGATTAAGACAATATTCAATTGCTTTCGCCTCAGATATAGAAGGCATGTTCTTACAAGTTAAGGCGCTGGAAAGGGATCGCGACAGCCTACGATTTCTGTGGTGGCCTGAAGGAGACCTCAACCAGAAACCGGTGGATTAATGGATGACCATCCAGGCTTTTGGGATCATCTCGAGCCCTTCAAACGCCTGCTCAGTAGTGCGCACCACTGCTGATGACAACCGAGACGCCTTCTCCAAAGAAGTTATAGACAACATCAAACGGGATATATACATGGACGACAATTTAAAGTCACTCCCATCGGTGGAAGAAGTCATTGATGTCGCCAAAGGAACGGTAGAGTGTTTGAAAAGAGGTGGATTTAGATTAACTAAATTCACAAGTAACTCCCGTGAATTTCTGGAATCGATCCCGGTAGAAGACCGAGGAGCTAAAGATCTAGACCTTATATCCTGTTTTTCCAACTAAAACCGCGAGATAATCCAGTTCGTACCTAACGGATTTGTTTAAGTATCCTGAGCACTTATTTCGATCCATTGGGATTTATTAGCCCAGTTATATTGATTGCTCGGAGTTTAGTACAACAAATGTGGCTTGAAAACCACTCATGGGACGATCCACTTAAGGGAGAACTATTAAAGAAGTGGATGAAATGGGAAGATTCTCTACCTTCCATCGAGAACTTTATTATTTCCCGTTCTTATTTTGGTCATGTTCTCCCCACGTATTCCTATCAACTCCATGTGTTTGGAGACGCCAGCGATATGGGAATAGGTATAGTAGCCTACCTGAGAGTTGAAACTCCGGATGGAATTAAGGTCGCCTTGGTTACCTCTAAGGCCTTGATAAACAACAAGTTGAAAGTTCCTCGAGCGGAGTTAAAGGCGGCTCTATACGCTACAGCCATCGGCCGGAATGTAACAGAACAGATCGACTATCCACTGGAGAAAACTGTCTATTGGACCGATGCTTTACTCGTGTTGGAGTATATAACCAATGAAGTCTGTCAGTTCAGCGTCTTCGTTACTAACAGAGTAGCCATTATACTTAGTCGCACGAAGGTAGATCAATGGAGACATTGCCCTGGGACGATTAATCCAGCCGACATCGCATCCAGGGGAGCAACTCCACAAGAACTAATAGATACTCCAGACTGGTTAGGTGGACCCGACTTCCTAAGCAAGGAAGAGGATGAATGGCCTCCTCATCTTACTACGGCGGAAATTAGACAAGCCAAGGGAGCGGAGAAAGTCAAACCTAAAACCCGGGCGAGTAAATCGAAGTTATTTAAACCCGTGATAGATCTGTCTGTACTACATATTTCCGGAGACGAAGCCTTGGAACCAAAACCCCCAGCCACACATAAGTCTGTTGTGGAAATCAGAGAGAGAGATTGGAAATCTGGAACACCAGATGTCTCGCAAGGACTCTCACCTCTCCTGCAGAGAGCGATGCATCACTATAGCTCCTGGAATCGGCTTTGTAAGGCCATTGTTTATTTAAAGCGTTGTTTTCATCATCACTACTCCAGGACGAAGAGCGCTAGTGATACCGCTCCATTGACATCCGCGCAGGTCCATGTTGTTAAAGATCTTCCTAAATACAAGACCTCAGACAGATTTCTTAAAGAAAGGATCACATACCAGGAGCATGAAGAAACAAATAAGCAGATACTGAGACTCCTGCAATGCTATGAGGATTCCGATAAGTAATTCTTGTTGTTGAGAAATTCACAGATGCGCTTAAGGGATCGTTTCTCTAGCACAATGATAGATGGGTTAATACGCGTTGGAGGAAGACTAACTAATGCTCCATTATCCTTTGACACTAAGTTTCCCATACTCATTAGAAATCTTGAAATATAAATCAAGATGATTGTAGATGTTCACAGTAAGCTTTACCATGCTGGTAGAGAACGAGTTCTTAGCGAAATTCGAACTCGCTATTATTTTCATAAACCCCGTAGGGCTCTGAACCAAGTCCTTAGGAACTGCATACCATGTAGGAAAGCATTCAGTAGGCCTTTAACACAGCGAGAGGCAGAATTACCTAGGGAACGAGTAAGCTTCTATGAACCACCCTTCACAAATACCGGTGTAGATTTATTTGGCCCTATTGAAGTATATCGTGCTAGGACTATAGTCAAGAGATGGTGTGTCATCTTTGTCTGTATGACTTGTAGAGCTATCCATCTCAATATGGTGAACGATTTATCTACCAATAGCTTCATATTGAGCTTACGCCGACAGATCACTCGCTTTGGAACTAGTAACACAATGAGATCTGATAAAGGAACGAACTTCATTGGTGCCAACAATGAAATCAAGGCTTACGTCAGAGATTGGAATCAAAGACAGGTGGACGATCAGCTAAAGGTAACCGCTTCTAGCTGGACCTTCAACGCCGCCGACGCCCCTTGGTGGGGAGGAAGTTGGGAGAGATTAATCAGAAGCGTGAAGACCGCATTTCACTTTATAGTGCCATGCCGCGCGTATCTCACCGACGAACTTTTGCGGACGTTAATGGAGGAAATCGCCGCCTATCTCAACGAGAGACCGCTTATGCCAGTCTCATCGAGACCCGATTCCCTGGAAGCGCTAACACCCACGCACTTCCTACTGAAGAAACCTGTAGCCATGCTCCCATGATCAGAAATCACGGACGGAGACGAATACTGCCGGCAAACTTGGCAACTTATGCAGTTGTTATCCCGTCGTTTCGCTGACCATTTCGAAAAACATTATCTGCCTACGCTACAACTTCGAACTAAGTGGTTTGCGCAGCAAGAAAACGTCAGCGCCGGAGACATGGTCCTTATTGTGGAGTCAGATCTTCCACGTAAGCGGTGGCAGACAGGTCGTATCATCGAGACTCATATCTCAGATGACGGTTTAGTGCGATCGGTAGAACTCGTCGTCATGCGACGTAACTTTAAGAAACCTGGAATTGTGTTCGAGACACAACAACTCAATCGCCCAGTTGGTCGTTTATGTTTACTGGAAAGAGACAGAGAACTCTCCGGAAACAATGGAAGGCAAGATACTCTTCCCACGACCACCTCCCTAATCCAACAAACATCTAGGGACTCCCCAAAGTAACAGCGTCTGGAGTGGGTGTGTGACTATATTATTTTATATTTTATTTTTATATTTATGTATGTATTATTACGTAATTTTATTATTATAATCGTTTTCTTTAGTTTTATTTAGTAGAATGTTATTTTTAGCGATTATTTAGTAGACTAGTGCCATATATATATTAGTCTTATTACTTAATTACTCATAATATATATATTTAGTGCGACGGCGAGAAATAATTATTTTTCTCTTTCCTTACTGTCCGTATCATATTATAAATACGTGACTACAGTAAGATGAAATGTCCGTACTTATTAAAGTACAATAAAGCTCCTACTATATTCAAGTATTATTGGTAGGCAGAGTATTAGGAATGCAAAGTTCAGATCCTCGTGTCTCGGCTAAACCAAGCTCTGGGTAGACCTTGGAAACGACTTGCCTCTTCTCACTGACATTGCTTCGTGCGATATTGCTCTCATACCGTATATTAAATAATACATATAGTAGCGTGATGTCCCTTTAACAGTAGCGTACAACGCAAAATAAATCTGTTAAACCCTTTGACCATCTGTAATTCTAGTCGATTAAGATATCGCGGCACCCACCAATATACTTGAAAGACAAAATTTAGAATCAGTGGTTAACGTCCCCAGACAAGTTCTGGAATAAATCGGTGCCCATCTTAAATATTATATAATTAATATTTGTAAAAATCTATAAATCAAAATCTGTCAAAATTTAGATCTTTTGAAATTATAGTCAATTAAGATATCGTAGCACTTACCGATACTCTTAAAATGACAAAATTCATAAAATTAAGGATCCTAGTCCCCAGACATGTTCTGGAATAAAATTGTGTCTATTTTAATATTAAATAATAAAATTTGCGGGAATAAATTTAAATTCATATCCTCTCATGAATTTAATAAATTGTCATTTTTACACAATTTTTAACATTCCCAAAATTCCATTAATTAATAGATCATGGGAGCGGAGATTCACCCTATTAAGTGTATTAGTGTGCGAAAATCTCCAATATATAGTCAATAGCCGATAAAATTCATAAAATCATATATAAAGGGGAATATTGACAATTAAAGAATTACTATTAAATAGCATCCCAGATCTGTATGCATGAGAATTACCCTAATTCTACCGCTAGCTATCCATAATGTCACCATAGCAACAACCACGCTAGAATTAGAAGTGAGTTAAAAGAACAATAGAAAGCTTGCCCCATTGAATAGTATAGGGAATAAATAGCACACGGATAGTATCCAAGGATACATAATAACTACGTGGCATTCTGGAAGGCACTTGACTAACGGACAAATGGCCTGAATGTGTACAATTTGTGACAGTTGTGTGGAATTTGTGCGTTTATAGGTGAATGTTGCTACTAAAGTGTGTTTACAGTAGCTAGTCGCAGTTGTGAAAGTAGCCCTACCTCTGCAGTAAGAACCTGAAGTAAATCTACGCCCTTGGGACGGACAGTGGAGTGACTCGTGCCGGTTATCATTGTCGTTGTGTAGCTACTACGTTGGCGAAAAACACAGCAACGACGGTATATCGGCGCTGAGGATCTTGCACTGTCCGGGGGCCGAGAGGGGTAGGCGGCGACGCTTGCTAGCCTAATTATAACTCATTATAACATTGATAAACTCGTATAGCAGCTATGACGGAATTAATAGAAGATGACATTGGTATCAGGGAACGATATACCCTACCGTTACAAGCGTTTGTTGATAGCTTAATACGCGGCGATGCTGGTCCAACTACTACGGAGGACGATGGTCGTTATATCGAACCGCCAATGTCCCAAGCGCAACTCACGCGTGAATTGGACTATAGAAAATTCACCGCTCGCTACACACATCGTAATGGTACATATATGGACTTCTTAACTACTGGCCATCCTATCGATTTACACGATACGGACGATGTGGACACAGAAAGGGAAATGGTTTTATTTAAATATCATACCCAGCGGAGTCGGAACGATAAACCGAGAATCGAACACGAGAACTCTATTCGAAACCGACTCGAAAAAGAAGATGTTGAAGAGCCGGATAAACGCAGCGACTTCAACGATTATCTGGAATTCTTGAGAGAAACATATCTCAATATAGCCAGTCAACAAAATCTAGAAACTCGATATCCTCAAGGTATACATCATGACCCCATGGTAGAACTCAAACGGCTCTATTTCACTATGATGTATCTTACCGCCGATCAACCGCTACCTGTTGTCCCGGATAGCTTCGAACAGATGGAGGAATATTGTAAAACTGGAGAACGATCACCCGCGTTTCCCCTGCAGGATGTGCGTCTGTGGTATTACTGTGATGAATGCCCTCGACCCAACCAGCAAACGGAAACACATAAACACCCGCGGAGACGTTGCGCTAAACACAGTTTTACTCGTTATACCTATGGGAGTTTCGAGCGAAACTTGTTCGACGTATCCCCTACGCTCGCTCGACTCAAACGATCCTTAAATAAACCCATGATCAGAGTTCCGGAATACTCGGTCAGACCTCCTCATTCCCCAGTGAGACCTCAAACTCTTGATCCTAATAGTATCACGGATCCTCCCGAACTATACTCACTGTTCAAAGATTTAGTGTTACCCGAACAATTAATCGGTGGCACTCAGGTAATGGGCTCTCTAGATATTCGCCCATCCTACTTAACTGGATTGGGATGCGGACATTTAATATCACCGTTCAATCCTTACAATCGTCCCGGTTTAACCCCGATACAACCCGTCACAGAAGTTGAGGAGAGCGTTGTACGAAACGCGCTAGATGCTATTCGGCAAAAGATTGGAAAGGGAACTTACGATTGTTTAGAGAAACGCAAATTGCAGCAGCAAGTCCAAGCGGTGAAGGAATTAGCTTTACCCCAGTTTGAGCGAGAAATCCAGAACCTCGAGGAAGACATCGAACTTGGACGAACCTATTCTTTACAAGAGTTCCTAGACGAGCGCTTACAACGACAAGCGGAGGAAAATCAGCTCGAGGAGAAACATATAGAAATGGATGAGAGAGAAGAAGCAGCTTTAGCCCAGCCAGAAGCTCAAATCCTTATGACTGATCTCTATTCTAAAACCATCATTCATCCTTCGATGGTTCCCCATTTCGGAGACAAACTCTTCGCTACGGCACAACCTCAACCCGTTGATATCAACCTAAGATCTCGAGATCTTATCGCTGACGCTCCTATGTTGCAACGCCCACCAATCGAACCTGCTCGTGTCGACGGTATACTCGTTGAACCTCCGGACAATAGAGCGGATCTTGTCCGTCGTATGGTACACGAGGTCAACATACGCGCTAGACCTTTATCGAACTCATTTTATGGGATCAAAGATCACCCTTATTATGTCAATCTAACTCAATATTACACGGTAAAACCGGAAGATCCTACACATAGTCTAAGGTTTCTACCACTAATAAATCCTCTCGATCTCGTCGAACTCGAACAACTGCAGAAACATCTGGATCAGTTAGTGAAAGTAAACTCATTCCGAAAACCCTATAATGTTTCCAGAATAGAGAAGGATGTAACACCTCCATATAATCTCGATGGATTTATCAAAACGCTATTAGTCCACTGGAATCTCGACGTGTTATTCGAGGAGGAAAGAATACAACGATATGGAGATGTAGAAACATATACTACACAGTATTTGAAGTATAGAGATCTACCTAACGCTAGCGAATGCGCCACCTTGTGGCATCCAGTGGGAATGACCCTAGAAAACGCCACTAAAGAGTGGAACGGCTCAGCTGTTTATGGAGATCTCCAAAACAACTTTCGGAACATGGAGAATATCCCATATCCTTTCGTAGATACTCAGCTGATTGCTCCCTGGGCAGAAGGCCGAGGTTTCTTCCGAACTACGTATGCCAATACACCCAGCGGCATTACTAAAGTACAACGAACCTCCATCGGACATCTTGCCTTTCAAGAATACGGATGGAATTTCAAGGTCGGAAATCCTATCAACTATCAACAAGTATATGGAGATCATTATTCTCGATTATACTTCGATGGACCATTGACCGCACCTGGTGTCGTGTATAGCTTCATGAGTGTTCGACTTCGTCCCTCCTTAGCTATATACACGATCTTTGAAAACGCCGCACTTGCCGGTTGGCTAGCCGATGTGTGCAGTCGTACTATACGCGCCCATCCCTTAATACTTGGAACCAAACTTGCCAAGTTAGATGAACACAATAAATTCATCCGCTTCGAATGTTTCAGGCGTTTTCTGACTCCGTTCCGTAACGTTGATAGTCAGTTCAAGGACCGCGCTCTGACCAAGCTCAGCCTAAGAGACTCAGCTGCTGAGAAGTTAGACAGTGCTGGATTCGCCATTTTCCATGATGTTTGTATACAGAACTTACATTCCTCTATTATACAAAGACCTCGAATCCCCACGGGTTATTCTATCGTGGAAGTTCAGACAGCGGGTTCGCTTGAGGAGACAGCCACACCTACCTCGGCTATGCGATTGGAGGACGAACCAATATGCTTAGAATCCGAGGAGATTCAGCCTACTGCACCCCGGAGCAGCGACAACAACTACGTTTTGGAATGGTATCAAGGTCCACAGTGTCTCACCGCATACGACTATCGTCATGCAAACTATGTTTCTCGAAAACGTTGCCGATTATGCGCATCGAGAGATCATTTCACCCCCATGGACTTAGACGTACCCTGCTCCTATTTCTATGAACAACCAGCGATGGAGATCTATTGTGCGTATTGCAGACTCAATAACTTGCACATTTTCGCAGTCTGCCCCCAATTTATGACTCAATGCCATCATTGTCAACTTAAAGGACATGCCAGTTTTGATTGCCCTTTTAACTGCGATCTGGAAAGCGTAGATGAAATGATTACCCTACGCTACATCTGAGCTTGGGAAGCGAATGCGGATTTACATTGTGAGTCACGCCATCGCTATTACCCTGGACGCGCCTACGAAGGAGTTTATGCGTTCCATCCTTATCTATTCGTGTCTGTTGAACAAAAATCACGCACACTGAGTTACGAACTAATGAAGCGTGTTGGTGAGTGTATTTCAACCAAATTTGTTCGAAAATATCTCAGGAACATTAATCCTAACGATATTAATTCCTATAACTTGATCAACTTTATCCGTCAAGATCCAGAGTATGGTGATTTGTTCATCAACTCACATCCAGAGTTACATGAAGTGCATCGACGGCCATACGAATATCGAGTCCGAGAACGTGAGTTGGAAAGAACCATTAAACCGAGGAAGTTTCTTACTACCCATGGTCCACCCACTGCTCTCATTCAGACAACCCGTCAGAGACCAACGACTAGTCAGGGATCAGTGAGAGCTGCTGTCCTGAAACGCGCTCTAAAGGCCGTTCGACCTCGCTCCACTGAGGTTGATATCGATCAACCCGGTACCTCGACCGGCGGATACACCGACCGTAATCCTAAACCTTCCGATGCAATTGTATTGTACCCTTCACCCAGGAGTTATAGCCCTCCTAGTAAAGTGGCTCGCCCCAAAGAGAAAAGGACTCTTGCTAGCCTCAAAAAACTGCGTAAACGCCGTCCGCGCAAGAAAGACTAACTGTTTAGAGTATTTTTATATTTTAGAAACTGTGATTTTTTATATTTTCTAGAATTAAATCCCATTTTCTGGGAGCGGTGTAAAGGCTTTTGCGGATATAGCTAGTCATTTTCCCCGCAAAGTACTCTGTAGATGTTTTAACGGACATAAAAAGCCGTTTTCTTACTGTACCGGTGTTTCAGTGGACATAAAAAGCCATTTTTTCTGTATGTGTACTTTAGCGGACATAACAAGCCATTTTATGCCGCAATACGCCAAAATACTCTTACTACAGTGTGGACTAGATGACGAAATCTATCAGCTGATTTACTGCCAACGTGGAACCTGAACCCCTCTTTGTTCGTTGTTCGGCTCAACCAATCAGAGCGATTTTCACTTTATTTGCACAGAAGCCTACGGGAAATCGAGCAATGCATGACGGTTTTTGTTTACCTTTTTCCTGAGCCCAGAACATCGGCTTTGGAATTATTCTTAGTTTCAGACTTTAGCCAAACATTCGACAGCTTTGATTATAGGAACGTATAACTGTTATCACGGTACAGTTCAGTCAACTCAATGCATTACGTCCTACCCAACTTTCACCGCATTATTTTACTGCTATTTACTGTCAGTTATTAATTGTTAGAAGTTGATGGATATGTGTTATATTTGGAGAATATCGATAAATAATCATAAAACCCCAATCTTCTTGATTACTGAAGGTTAGAGAGACCGGTTACCGGTAGCAACTGCGACTTACATTATAGTGGTTTGTAGTGAATTGAATGCTATTTCATAGCCTCTACATGTGTCGGTTGCTATTCTCTTTACATATGATCAAATTCAGTGACGGTCGGCAGATCAGTGTGCAGCATTGTGCAGTAGTGTGCATGAGTGTGTCAGATAACAAAGCATTTCCTAAAGAATGCGCTTTATACGAAAATCAATAGCCATCCCGTTGTGTTTAGTGTAAGTCATAACTCTGTTTACATGCTTAGAGCGCCACGTCCCAAAGGAACTGTTAATATTTCCCGAAAGTAGATAATATTTGTCAGAGATTATATAGTAACGATCAATCGAATAGTACAGTAAGTCTACACCGCAATAAGGTCAGAGCCTCCGAATCCAGTCTCCCTTAACAGTGGGTGAATGGTCGCGCACAGGCTGGCTTCGGCAAGTGTAAATTTATATCTTATATGCAACAAATACTTGTTGTAGGCTAAAGTCGATTTATAACCTAGAAGACACCAAAAATTAGCGGGTTAAACTGCTAAAGGTCTAAAAGCGCGAACATAAATGTACCAATGAACCAGAATGATCTATTATGCAAACAAATTCCTTACCAGACTGACAAAAAATGTCAATCTACAGTAAAATTTCAACTACTTTTTTACACCGATTTATCACAAATTATCATTTTCACCTAATTTTTCGCTTAAAAATTGATGGATTCATATTTTCTGAAAATAGTTCACATGTTCTGACTCTATATGAGCACAATATGATTAGAAGTTCATACAGAGTAGAGTTGTACCAATCCAAATGTTCTGTCCAATATATTTATTGTCTGCTATAAGTTAGATTATGTAAAAAAATTGATTTATTTAAGAAATTAAAACTAATAGAAAATTTGTATGGCTACTACTATATGTGAAAACACAAATAAACCAACTAGTATTGATACTACCCAGTTCGTGACATTTGAACAGATGGGATTGAGAACCCCGAAGTCAGCTTGCATGCATCTACTGTTAGAGAATGCCTATGAGTCTAATCTTTTGACTGATATATCAAAAGTAGATTACCTAGCAGGCCATGGAGGTAGTATGTTGCTTCAAGAGGTGCCTGAATTGGAAATGTTCGTTGACGATCTTTATGTGTATGGGTATCTTCGAGAAGATCAAGTTGTGAGAACCAAAAGTTCTGTCATGTTAACAACTGGAAGGTTTGGGTCTGCCTCGTATATTGTGGAGAAGTTGAGGAGGGAGGCAACACAAACAATCGGGAAGAACTGTGATGACTTTATACACACAAAAATATTAGCCTCTGTACCATTACAATCTCATGGTGTGATAATGCAAACAGTGCATAAAATTGAAGGAGAGATGAATGAGAAATATATCAAAAACTGGAAAAACGTGGAACAAAAAGAACCTGTTGCTGTCTTTGTTGCAAAGTTGGATGTATCTGTAATCAACCTAGATGATCTGCAGGAGCACTTGGCTGAATTTGGCAGAGTACTGCGGACATGTGGATGGGGAATATACTCTGTTGACTACACAAAGGACTTTGCTGGAACCCTCGATAGGAAGGCAATAGTCAAACATCTAGTGGAAACAAAAGGTTGGAGGTTGGAAGGGACATTTCAAACAGCATTGGAGGGTGATCAGCCCACGATTTTGGAAAATACGTCATCTGTGGGAAATCATGTGTTGACATACATCACATCTTGGGGCGGAAATACAATGAGAGTGAAGCTGTACAACAAAATTGTTTGCCAGTTTGAAGCAGGAGAAGTATTGGAGAATTTTGGAGGGCATTTGGCAGACTACGCTGATTCCAGGAACCCGGTTCTTCGGAAATCTTTCGAACATCCATTGATCCAGCAATATGGATGTACAAGAGTTGAGATATCCTTGTACTCTATGAATTACATATCTAGAGATCTTGGTGCGGAAGTGATGAGAAGTGCATTAGAAAACATACAGCCATATGAGGGATTATTTGTACAGCAAAGTGGGAGGAATCACTGGCTAGCTCTAGCAAAAGAGCTGACAAGGTGTTGTGTCATTGCCTCTAAGACCACAGGAACAATCTATGTAGCTTGGTATGCTCACACAAAAACTGGGAAAGTTTCTGGATTGAAAGTGCAGTGTAAGTTTGATATACAAGAAAATAGACAAAGATGGGAGAAGATGAGAGAAAGATGGGAGAAGATGGGAGAAGGCTATATTGTGGAGTTGTTCAGAAGTTGGATTTCGAGGTTGTCCTATATTCTGCTTCCAAATTAGAAATGAGAATGAAATTGAAAAGGGCACAGAAATAGCACCTCTGAAATGCTATTTCAAGGACCCCACTGCAAAAACAATACTTTGTTCATCGAAACTTCCAACACAGTGTAGGTCAGTTCAAGCAAGAATTCCATTGAAAGAAATGTTGCCATCAACAGATTTCATAGAATGGACTTGGAGACAAGAGCCTTGCAAATCATTGGGAACAGCAAAGATGCAATGGAAACTACAAGATGTGCCTGAATACTTGCAAACACATCAGGTATCTTGGTTGTCAACGTGGAAAAGAGCACAGAGGAACATTGATATTCTAGATTATTTAGAATGTGAGAAATGGAGACAAGAGGCACTGCAAAGAAATGCAAGAAATCGAGAAGAAGTAGCCCTGATACACAAAAGGTTGCTGGAGTTCAAGAAAAGAAAAGAGCAGTTAAATGAACAGAAGGAATATGTTTTGCATCTATTGAAGCACACTCCCATACAAAAAATTTGTGAGCTGGATGGCAAGAAACCTTTAAAAGTAACAGTACTTGGATTTCGACAAGCAACTGGGCCCTACCAAAGATACGAAATTTTGCTTTCGATTGGTGGTGAAATTTCCAAGATATATTCTAACCGAGGCTTGGAGTGTGTTTTAGATGAATTGAGAGATGTTTTTCACAGTGCAGAAGAACAAAAAACAAGATAAATTTATTTTTTGGTTGATGGAGAGCTGGAAATTGAAATTCAAGCACCCAAAGAGTTCAATAATGAGCAGCAGCAGATAATTATTTGGTATCCAATTAAATTATTGAGAAGCCCAATTGAAGGCAAACAACAAAATATACAAGAAATATTGAAGAAAGTTGAAAGTGAATATGAGAAGGCCAAGTCCATGTGTTTAGTTGAATATCCTGCAAAACAAAAGAGCAGTGTGAAAAAAGTGCTTGAATTGGAAGAAGGTGAATATCAATGTATAGCATTTTGGAATCAGAACTATAGAGGAAAAGTGCGTCATGTATTATACCTGCAGAACAAGGATGGTGAATCTGCAAGACCAGTGTATGGCTATTTCTTGCAGAAAGAAGTTGAGGAAATGCATTGTGATTTGTTCACAGTGCTGTCTCCATTGCTAGTGAAAGTTGGAAGAACAAAGACAACACCACAAAAGAACAAAGATAGAATTGTCACTGTAGCTCATAGTAAAACCAACGTTGAAGCAGTAAGAGCAATTTGGAGTTAGTATGACACAGGGATTTTCAATTCAATGGAGTTGAAACTTATTTTGAATCAGCCACATCAGAAGGGGATGCAGAAAAAGTGCCAAAAACATACCAAAATCGGTCTGACGCTGAAAGCGAATTTTCTATATCTCGGCGGCTAAAAAGGCCGCTGAAAGCGAATTTTATACGTCTCGGCGGCTAAAAAGGCAATTGAAAGCGAATTTTCTATATCTCGGCGGCTAAAAAGGCCGCTGAAAGCGAATTTTCTATATCTCGGCGGCTAAAAAGGCCGCTGAAAGCGAATTTTCTATATCTCGGCGGCTAAAAAGGCCGCTGAAAGCGAATTTTCTATATCTCGGCGGCTAAAAAGGCCGCTGAAAGCGAATTTTCTATATCTCGGCGGCTAAAAAGGCCGCTGAAAGCGAATTTTCTATATCTCGCCGGCTAAAAAGGTCGCTGAAAGCGAATTTTCTATATCTCGGCGGCTAAAAAGGCTGCTGAAAGCGAATTTTCTATATCTCGGCGGCTAAAAAGGCAGTTGAAAGCGAATTTTCTATATCTCGGCAGCTAAAAAGGCAGTTGAAAGCGAATTTTCTATATCTCGGCGGCTAAAAAGGCAGATGAAAGCGAATTTTCTATATCTCGGCGGCTAAAAAGGCAGTTGAAAGCGAATTTTCTATATCTCGGCAGCTAAAAAGGCAGTTGAAAGCGAATTTTCTATATCTCGGCGGCTAAAAAGGCAGTTGAAAGCGAATTTTCTATATCTCGGCAGCTAAAAAAGCAGTTGAAAGCGAATTTTCTATATCTCGGCAGCTAAAAAGGCAGTTGAAAGCGAATTTTCTATATCTCGGCAGCTAAAAAGGCAGTTGAAAGCGAATTTTCTATATCTCGGCGGCTAAAAAGGCAGTTGAAAGCGAATTTTCTATATCTCGGCAGCTAAAAAGGCAGTTGAAAGCGAATTTTCTATATCTCGGCGGCTAAAAAGGCAGTTGAAAGCGAATTTTCTATATCTCGGCAGCTAAAAAGGCAGTTGAAAGCGAATTTTCTATATCTCGGCAGCTAAAAAGGCAGTTGAAAGCGAATTTTCTATATCTCGGCGGCTAAAAAGGCAGTTGAAAGCGAATTTTCTATATCTCGGCGGCTAAAAAGGCAGTTGAAAGCGAATTTTCTATATCTCGGCGGCTAAAAAGGCCGCTGAAAGCGAATTTTGTACGTCTCGGCGGCTAAAATTTTTTATGTCTTGGATGGACGAATGACAATTTGTTTGCTAAAGAGAGATTTTAGAAAGTCCAATTTTTGTCAGAACCATATTTGTTAACTCACAAACCTACAGTACCTGACCAAACAAAATCAATTAGTTTTCATTTAATTCCATTTAATTCAAAGCGAAATATAAATCATATGACAGCCAAGACTTTACTAACATATCTGTAGTGGAGATTGCCTTGTTTACAGATTTCACCCACTCTTTGTTCTCATTGTATTGTGTTATCACACCGTATTTCCAGCTTCAGTCAGTCAATTATTATCACTCTGTAATATTATTGGTTCCCAATTGGCTATCGCACATCTATACGTAGCTAGGAGACATACATCTTTTTGTGGTGGTTAGTTCCAAGTGTTAGTTTTTAGTGCAGTTACTGTTTTCCAGTTTACTGTTCACATTACATTTCACGTATTTATCACACATTATGTTTCTTTACTTTATCGTTATGGTCACCACTGACCACTCATGGTTCACCATAATGGCACTGGTTCGATATGGGTAGGCCTACCGAGTTTTTTTTATATTTGTAACTATATTACTGTTCTAGAACACACTGTATACACTATACACTGTATTGGTACCCCCTTTATATCTTTATTTATTTGGTTAGGTTTGGGTTACAGTGATTAGGTTATGTTGATTGGGTTACGGTGATTTGGCTAAGTTGAACTAGTTGGCCGGGGGGACGCGCTTCGTGCGTACTCGCTTCGCTCGCCCGGCCAATTAGGGGTAGGGTAAGATTTTGGTTAGGGTTAGAGTTCAACTCGCCCATTTACCAAATGTGCTTGGTATTATTAATACATTGTGTTCTAGAACAGTACGGTAATATAGTAACAAATAAACAATTGTAAAATGTAACAAAAAAAATCAGAAATCTCCATACCCATATCGAACCAGTACCCACCATAATATCAAAGCAAACTATTTTCTTCCTCTATGGTTAACATCAATACGGGGGTTACCAAACCGGCATACAGGTCAATGGTATTTAACCTTCCTGCAAAGTTGTGAGCAAGGGGCATTGTTGTCCACATTGGCCTTCCAGTTAGAAGAGTGTGGGACAAAGTGTCCGGGACACATTGGGGTGATCCGGTTCACTTAGCTGTGTCCATGACATATTGGGGTGAACCACTTAGCCGTGTCCGGGCCACATTGGGGTGATCCGGTTCACTTAGCTGTGTCCGGGACACATTGGGGTGATCCGGTTCACTTAGCTGTGTCCATGACACATTGGGATGAACCACTTAGCCATGTCCGGGACACATTGGGGTGATTCGGTTCACTTAGCCGTGTCCGGGATACATTGGGGTGATCCGGTTCACTTAGCCGTGTCCGGGACACATTGGGGTGAACCACTTAGCCGTGTCCGGGACACATTGGGGTGATCCGGTTCACTTAGCCGTGTCCGGGACACATTGGGGTGATTCGGTTCACTTAGCTGTGTCCGGGACACATTGGGGTGAACCACTTAGCCGTGTCCGGGACACATTGGGGTGATCCGGTTCACTTAGCCGTGTCCGGGACACATTGGGGTGATTCGGTTCACTTAGCTGTGTCCATGACACATTGGGGTGAACCACTTAGCCGTGTCCGGGACACATTGGGGTGATCCGGTTCACTTAGCCGTGTCCGGGATACATTGGGGTGATCCGGTTCACTTAGCTGTGTCCATGACACATTGGGGTGAATCACTTAGCCGTGTCCGGGACACATTGGGGTGATCCGGTTCACTTAGCCGTGTCCAGGACACATTGTGATTCGGTTCACTTAGCTGTGTCCGGGACACATTGGGGTGAACCACTTAGCCGTGCCCGGGACACATTGGGGTGATCCGGTTCACTTAGACGTGTCCGGGACACATTGGGGTGATCCGGTTCACTTAGACGTGTCTGGGATACATTGGGGTGACCCGGTTCACATTGAGTTAGCGCTGTCCGGGACAGGGTGGGATCGGGCGTCTCCAACTGTAATAGAATATAAGTTCAGGGATCTGTCCGCCCTGGACGCCGGTACCGTTGGTGCTGTCCGGCGCGCATTGGAACTGGAACTGAACTCCGCCGGCGGTGACCTCGGCGAGTCCTTCCTGCCCGAAGTAGCTCAACTCGTTCCCGTCCAGAACGGCGCTCACTGTGTGCAGAACGTCGGGTTCCACCTGGATCGGGTAGGGGAAGTAAACGGGGAAGGTCCCCCCGGTCCCGTCCGATTTGAACCGGGTGTCCAGGGAACTGATCACGTTCCCCGAGTGTTTGAACTCGAGCCGCACGCGGTACTCAGCCGGCTCCTGACTTGAGCCGTACAACGCGACGCCGGCGATGAATATCCGCTGGTCCACCGCGAACTGTATGGAGTCGCAGCGCCCGCTGTAACGCCATTGGTTGCTGCGGTGCGCGCAGCTCTGGAAGCGATGGCATCGCAACGCGACCAGACCGGTGCGCGGCTGCGTGGGGAAGGAAAGCGTGGGCTTTACGGTCGCGGTGTAATTCATGTATATGTCAACGGTCTCCGCCAGGGTGAGCAGCCCAGAGTTGACGACCTGGTTGGAGAAATCATCGAGTGTTCGCGCTTTTGAAGACCTTTAGCAGTTTAACCTGCCAAAATTTATATGTCTTTTAGTTAATTAAAACCACTTTAGCATACGACAATATTTTATGCTAATACGCAAAACATTAGCCGAAGTCAGCCCATGCGCGATCATTCACCCGATGGATCTACACCCGGGAGGCTGAATTCGGATGCTTAAATTGTATTATTGCAGTGTAAGGTTGCAGTGTATACCTACTGTATTATTCGATAGATCGTTAATAATTAATCTCTGACAGATATTATTGGCTTTCGGGAAATATTAACAGTTCCTTTAGGACGTGGCGCTTTATCTATTTAAACAGAACTAAGACTTATACTAAAACGCAACGATACCGCTTATGATTAAAGTATAAAGCGTATTCTTTAGGAAATACTTTGTTGCCAATCACAATCATACACACTATTCTGCCGACCGTCAGTATATTTGATCACACATAAAGAGAGCAGCAATTGACTCACGTAGGGTCTGCTAAATAACATTGGATTCAATACACACCACATTAATATAAATCGCAATTGTTATGTATAGCCGGTCTCTCTAACCTGTAGTGTATCAAGAAAATTGGGAATTTGGGTGATTTATCCGTATTATCCAAAGAGCAATATTTCCATCAACAAATAGGTACAATTAATAACTGAAGGTAAAATAACAGTACAAACAATATGATTAATGCAGTTAAATGAAGTGAGTATGTTAATTAGTTAGATTAGTTTGATTTGTTAGGTAACAGTTTATACTTTCGATAATTTAAGCAGTTTTACTAGAGTTTCTAGAGCCGGTGTTTCTGGCTTAGACAGCAATAACAACAAAGTATCAAGTAAAAACAGTAAGACTGAACACTCTCCTTATGATCGGCCGAAAAGCTACGCGTCGACAGGAAAAATCGCTCTGATTGGCTCAAGCCAAACAAAGAACCATGCGTCCAATGGCTGTTTCCATGTCAGCAACCAGCTGTTAGATGTCGTAATATGAATCATCACGGCTAAGCTGTGAAAGGTAGTTGGTGCATTGCAGGTTTTTTGCCTTACCATGTCCGCCAAAACACGTATATAGCAGAATGACTTTTATGTCATTAAATTTATTGCCGTTAAAACACCTGTAACGGTACCTTGCGGGCAAGGGGAATATATATACAGTTAGAGAACCTTTTTAGAGTATTCCAGCGCCTGGGGGGAAACTGGATTGCGAAGCAAAAAGGGGCCAGTTATATCCCACAGAAGCTTTTACACCGCTCCCAGAAAATGGGATTTGAGTCTATAAATATACAAAAATCACAGTTTCTAATATACGTAAATACTCTAAACAGTTAGTCTTTCTTGCGCGGACGGCGTTTACGCAGTTTTTTAAAGCTAGCAAGAGTCCTTTTCTCTTTGGGGCGAGCCACTTTACGAGGAGGGCTATAACTCCTGGGTGAAGGGTGCAATATGATTGCATCAGAGGGTGTAGGATTATGGTCGGTGTATCCGCCAGTCGAAGTACCGGGTTGATTGACATCAACGTCAGGTGAGAGGGGTCTAACGGCTTTGAGAGCTCGTTTCAAGACAGCCGCTCTTACGGGTCCTTTACGAGTGGTCTGAACGAGGGCCGTGTGTGGACCATAGGCAGTTAGAAACTTCCGGGGTTTAATGGTCCTTTCCAACTCGCGTTCGCGGGCTCGGTATTCGTAAGGCCTTCGATGTACTTCCTGCAACTCGGGGTGTGAGTTAACAAACAAGTCTCCATAGTCCGGATCCTGACGGATATAATTGATTAAGTTATAGGAATGAAGGTCGCTAGGATTAACACTCCTGAGAAATTTGCGTACGAATTTAGTTGAAATACATTCTCCGACGCGCTTCAGTAGCTCGTAACTCGATATGCGTGATTTCTGTTCAACAGAAGCGAATAGATAAGGATGGAACGCATAAACTCCTTCGTAAGCGCGTCCGGGATAATAGCGATGGCGTGAATCACAATGTAAATCAGCGTTCGCTTCCCAAGCTCTGATATAACGTAGTACAATCATTTCATCTACGCTCTCTAAATCATGGTTAAAGGGACAATCAAAGCTGGCGTGTCCTTTTAATTGACAATGATGGCATTGAGTCATAAATTGGGGGCAGACAGCAAAAATGTGCAAATTATTAAGCCGACAATATGCACAATAGATTTCCATCGACGGTTGTTCGTGGAAATAGGAACAGAGATCGTTGGTGTCCATAGACGTAATATGGTCTCTCGATGCGCACAGCCGACAACGTTGTCTAGAAACATAATTGGCATGGCGATAATCGTACGCAGTGAGACACTGTGGACCTTGATACCATTCTAGGATGTAATCGTTGTCGCTGTTCCGAGCGCGATAGGCTGAATCTCCTCAGATTCTAGACATATTGGTTCGTCTTCCCAGTCTGTTACGAATAGAATTTTCGTGATCTATTCTCGGTTTATCGTTACGACGCCGCTGGGTATGATATTTAAATAGAACCATTTCCCTTTCGGTGTCTACATCGTCCGTATCATGTAAATCGATAGGATGGCCGGTAGTTAAGAAGTCCAGATACGTACCATTACGATGCGTATAGCGAGCGGTTAATTTTCGATAGTCCAATTCACGCGTAAGTTGCTCTTGGGACGTCGGCGGTTCGATATAACGACCATCGTCCTCCGTAATGGTTGGATCGGTTTCACCGCGTATCAAGCTATCCACAAATGCTTGTAAAGGTAGAGTATATCGCTCTCTAATATCAAGGTCATCTTCTATCAATTCCGTCATATCTGTTATCTGAGTTTATTAATATCAACATGAGTTAATATTTTAGGCAAGCGGGCGTCGCTGCCTACTAGGCTTTTGCCCCCGGACAGTGGGTTTCTCAGCGCCGATGTACCGCTGTCGCAGTGTTTACGCCAACATGTAGCAACAGCACGACAACGATAACCGGCACAAGTCCCACCACTGTCCGTCCCAAAGGCTTGAATCCACTTGAGGTTATCTCGGTAGAGTTAGGGCTATTTTACAATTGCGATTAGCTACTGTAAACACACTTTAGTAGTAACATTCACCTATAAACGCACAAATTCCATACAATCATTACTTACTGCACACACGCATGCCATTTGTCCGTTAGTCAGTGTCTTCCAGAATGTCACGTTATTACTATGTATCCTTGGATACTAATAGCGCGCTATGTATACTCTTATGCTACGCAATGGGGCAAGCTTTTATTGTTCATTTAACTTGCTTCTAATTCTAGCGTGGGTGTTGCCATGGTGACATTATGGAAAACTAGCGGTAGAATTAGGGCAATCCTCATGCATACAGATCTGGGATGTTATTTAATAGTAATTCTTTAATTGTCAATATCCCCTTTATGCATGATTTTATAAATTTTATCGGCTATTGACTATATGTTGGAGATTCTCGCGCTCTAGCACACTCAATATGAATCTCCGCTCCCATGATCTATTAATTACTGGAATTTTGGGAATGTTATAAATTGCACAAAATGACAATTTATGAAATTCATTTGAATATGAATTTAAATTTATTCCCGTGAATTTTATTATTTGATGTTAAAATTGACACAATTTGATTCCAGAGCAGGTCTGGGGACATAGGATCCTTAATTCTATGAAATTTGTCTTTTAAGAGTATCGGTAAGTGCTACGATATCTTAATCGACTAGAATTGTTAACGGATCTGAATTTTACAGATTTTAATAAATATTAAATTAATATTTAGGATGGGCACCGATTTATTCCAGAACTTGTCTGGGGACGTTAACCACTGATTCTAGAATTTGTCTTTCAAGTATATCGGTGGGTGCCACGATATTTTAATCGACTAGAATTACAGATGGTCAAAAGTTTAACAGATTTATTTGCGATTTACGCTACTGTTAGAGGGACATCACGCTACTATATGTATTATTTGTTATAAGATAGAAGAGCAATATCGCACGAAGCAATGTCAGTGTGAAGAGGCAAGTCGTTTCCAAGGTCTACCCAGAGCTTGGTTTAGCCGAGACACGAGGATCTGAACTTTGCATTCCTAATACTCTGCCTACCAATAATACTTAAATATAGTAGTGGCTTTATTGTACTTTAAGAAGTACTGACATGTCATCTTACTATAGTCTCGCATTTATAATATAATACGGACAGTAAGGAAAGAGAAAATAATTATTTCTTGCCGTCGCACTAAATATATTGTAAGTAATTAAATACGTAATAAACACTAATATATTGCACTAATTTACTAAATATTCTAAAATAACATTCTACTAAATAAAATTAAAGAAAACGATTATAATAAAATTACATAATAATACATACATAAATATAAAATAAAAACAAATATAAAATGATATAGTCACACGCCCACTCCACATGCTATCACGTTATGGAGTCCCTAGATATTTGTCGGATTAGGGAAGTAGCCGTAGGAAGAGTATCTTGCCTTCCATAGTTTCCGGACAGTTTTCGGTCTCTTTCCAGTAAACATAAACGACTAGCTGGGCGATTGAGTTGTTGTGTTACTTTCTCCGCTCCCTTGGCCTGTCTACTCTCCGCCGTGGTAAGATGAGGAGGCCATTCTTCTTCTTCTTTACTTAAGAAGTCGGATCCACATAACCAGCCTGGAGTATCTATCAGTTCTTGAGGAGTTGCTCCTCTGGAAGCGATGTCGGCTGGATTAATCGTCCCAAGGCAATGTCTCCATTGATCTACATTGGAGTTAATATCGTCATTATCTGAGGAGTATGGTGTTCCCTCAGTTGGGTCGTCCACATCACTGCTCTCCACTTCCCCCTTTACTTGGTATACCTGTTGTTGAGGTAATCTCTCTTTGAGAGTTCTACGGGAAGGGCCAGTGAAGTACCAACCTACTCTAGTTCTTACCGCATAGGTTTGTAGTGGCTGTGGTTGAGCAGGCCGTTTCTCTAATGGCTCGAGCGCCTCATGCGCGTTTTGGCCGATGAGTATTTGCACTCCAGGATAATCGGTTTGGAATCGAGGTATCTCAAGATGTTGGATGCACTCGTCCTCGTCCCAGTTATAAGGTTCTGCTTGAGTAGTAGCAAAGTTCTTTATAGCCACCATTTTTACTGACCTTATACCTTGTGTTCCTAACTTATCCTGGGGGGTGGACAACACACCTACATAGTAATCTGCCGTTAGGGTAGATTTCCAAACCTGCATAATTCCTGACATATTCAATTTAGTCCGGAACTTGGGTTGTCCAGCAAAGATATCTTCGGCTAGTTCTTGATCGATGAATGTTCCTGTGCTGCCGGAGTCAAGTAGGGCGTTCACTATGTAACTCTTGTTGGGACCATGAACTCGAACTTGCACTACAGGAAATTCTCTTATTCCTATGTTGGAAGTTGGAACTTTCCAAGATGGTTGTTTGTCAAAAGGAGTTGGAGTAAACTCGTCAGTGTCCTTTTCATCCGTAAGTGCTCGATACACTGTGGTATTTATTAGATAACAGGATTCGTTGGCATCGGAGAATTCGTCTGTATAGAATCCTTCCCACTCAGAACCTTGGTCAGTGTCGTTCACATCACTGAATTGGACATGTAGTTCGGGCTCACTTACCTGACTCGGGTTGTCTCGTTCGAACTCACTGTGTAACAAGATGTGATGTTTCGCCCCACACTTTGCACACTTTACGTCGGAGTAACAGGTTCGCCGTTGGTGTCCTGATCTGAGGCAATTATAGCATAACCGCTTATTCCACAGGACTGTACGTCTGTCTACAGGGGATTTCTTTAGAAATTCAGCACACGCACTCAAACGGTGGGGCCCGTCGCACAGCGCACATTTTGGTTTGATGTTACTCACCTTAACTTGGTTAACGTTCTGCACTCTCGTTCTTTCTTCGGGCTTTCTTCCGTGAATTCTCTTAGGAGACGTAGGAGGAGTTGTTGTTACCTGTTCTCTCCTGTCACTGGTTCGAGACTTGTATTTACTTACGTCTTTATAGGTCTTGTTGTCATAGTAAGATTTTGCTGTGTCTTTCCCGCTGTCCTCTTCTTGAGAAGCTTGGCTTTCGCCGTCGTCAGTATAACACACTGGTATTACTCTTCTCCTAGAAGTAGGTTTCTCACTTACCTTATTTTCCGATGTTTTCTCTCTGGACTGCTTGATGAGTTGTAATTTGACTTCACCATCTAAGAAAGACATGAGATCAGCCAAGGTTGGACTTCGTCGTTGTTGTTCATTCATGTACAACACTTTCTTGTCCCAGCGTGTACATACTCCACCCTTTGGTAAAGTAGAGACTACGGCTCCAATAACCATGGAACTCTGGTATTCGTGCGACTTACCTAACCAGTCCAGTTGTCTACAGATCTCTTGAATTTCATCGGAAAACTCTATAATCCCACTACTAAGGAAGTGTCGGGGGGCTACTAATTTTGCATACAAATACTTAGCTATGTTATCCTTGTTACCATACCTGATGTTTAATGTATCCCAAACTTGTCTTAATCCATCTGGATGTCCAATAAACTTTAACGCCATTAACTTGGGAGGTCCTTCCAAACACTTGATGAGGAATCTAAGTTTCTCTCCGTTGGATAGTACAGAATTCTGTATGCTATCTTTGTAATATTCGTTGAAAGGTAACCATTTCATCTCATCTCCATTGAATTTGACGATCTCTCCCACTTTGACCGCTTGGCGGGCTTCTGTTCTAGCCATCTGACGCGTAAAACTTTCTTGGGCCATCGTGTTATTTAATATCGAATTATCGGTATACAAATTTCTCGGATCATTATCAGGTCTATAGGGAATATCATTAATAACAGGTCTATAATCACCCTTAATAGGGTTTGCTATAGGAGTTTCAACTTCACTAGCAGTATAGATGCGTGTAGGCTCCACACCTTGCGCATGTAATACTTCAGACCTAACAGGTTGACACAATGTTACAGGGGGTATTGGTATGCCCTTTTGGATATTGACTAATTTATCGCGTTCTAGTGCGATACTTTGCTGCACCTCCTGCAACTCTGCTCTACCTTCCCTCACTGTTCCCTTAAGTTGGTGGACAGTCTCCTGCATCTGTCCCAGCAGGAGATTCATCCCCCGCCGTCCCTCTTCCACCCACTCAACCGCCGAAGCGGGAGTCGCCAACATAGTAGCGGGCTGACGCGGGACGACGGGAGACAAATTATTGATTTCTCTCTCTGCTATCTGGACAGGGGTATTCTCTTGGACTGTTCCACCGGGTACAGGCAGTGTAGTACTATGTAAAGGGAATTTAGAGTTAAGCTCTGGAAGTGCAGGGGTCTTTAGCACAGAAGTGACTTTGGGAACAACAGGCCTAATTATTTCAGGTTCATCGACTATAGTAGGGAGTCTTTTGACCTGGATAAATTGTTCTATGGGTTCTGCACTACCTAAGTCTGTGCTAGTTAGCTGTCTTTTAACAGCTGGGGGCAAATCAGGCAATTTGCGACGGTGAGATGTCTTTCTACGCCTACTGAGACGAGATCTATTTCTTCTGCCTTCAGGATCGGTGGTCTCGCCTTCCTCCGATGATGTGTATCCTTGGCGTTTGGGAGTAGATCGACTCATCATCTGCATTTGACTAGCAGTTAACTGTTTATTTATGCTGTCTTGCGTCTCTTGAAGATTTTCCAACCCCATTTGGGTGGTCTCTTCAGACGCTCTCTGTTCTGCTTCTGCCAATGCCATTGCTGCTGCTGCTTTTGCTGCTTCCACTGCCGCTGCCGCTTTTCTGTCTGCTTCTGCTATTGCTTCTGCCGCCTTTCTGTCTGCTTCTGCCACTGCTTCTGCCGCCTTTCTGTCTGCTTCTGCCACTGCCGCTGCTGCTTTCTTTCTGCTTTCGATTAGTTTTCTCTTTACTTGTTCTTCTTGGACTCTAACGAGGCGGAGTTTTTCATCACATTTAGCTTGTTCTGCAGCTAACATTTCCGCATCGATTGCGTCCAACACAAGCTTGGTTCCTTCACTATTAGGGCGAAGTCCAGACAGTCGTCTCCTCAACTCTTTGTCTCCTACGAATCGCTGATAGTCTGACAGATAGATGTCAATGGCATCTCTAGTTCGTGGCTTCTCTGCTGCTGTTAATTCGCTTTCCACTTCGCTTTCCACTTCGCTTTCCACTTGGCTTTCCACTTCGCTTTCCACTTCGCTTTCCACTTCGCTTTCCACTTCGCTTTCCACTTGAGAAGAAGTGGCGTCGGTTGATTCTTCAAAGGTTGGCCGCTCATCATAAACCGTATCCGCCATCTTCGCTCCGCGTTCGGGCGTCCGCTCAACAGTCTCCGAACTACTGGAGCTATCGGGCTGCTGGGAACTAGGTTCTTGGCTAGGATGTCGCTGCTGTTTGACAGCTGCTTCCTGATCCCGCTTAACTTGGGCCCGAGTGCCTATGGCAGACCTACGGCGCTTCACTAACTTCGCAAATTGCGAAATCGCTTCTACCAACCTAGGTTCTGACACAACTACTGCAGGGGTTGCCCTTCTTACAATAGGAGGGGTCTCAGACCTCGGTCTGGGATTCTCTACACTTTGATCTGAGAAACAGGCTGTTGTTTCTAAAAGACTATCTGACAGAGTTTGCCTTGTGTCAGCCATGTTGGATTGTACAGTCGAATGCCTACTGCTATATTACAGTTAAAGCAAGTCTAGTAATTCAGTATCACTGTTAGCCTAATAATTAATTACCGATACTGCTACTCAGTGTAGCGTGATATATATATAATATATTAGAATAACGGTATGCTTATAATATATATATAAGTATTGTAAAGTAGGTTTGTCACAGGGTACCGGTATATAAATTTAGCACAGATATATATAAATATATAATAGGCCTATAGTGAATACCGGTATACAGCTTACACTTATAGTATATATAAGTATAATTACGGACTAGATTAATTACAGAGTACCGGTATGATTTCAGCTCAAATTTATAGAGATAAATATAATAAGCCTATGGTAAATACTGGTATGTCAATTATCAATTATTTTAGAATAATTGAATTTCTGAATATTTTAGGGTTACTTAGTTACTTTAACTTACTTTATTACCGTTATTTAAGCAGTAGTCCGACTGATATTGAGACCTAGTTGTTGTCTGGCAGGCCTACTATTTATAAATCGTTGGAGTTGATTTATAATAGATATATACCCGTTTAAATGGGTTTTTGTCAATATTTGAAATAAATGTTATTATTTCTGGGGGAGTCACTACACAGAAGCTGTGCGCTCTCCGTGAAGTGCTACCTATGGGACACTAAAACAGATAATTCTAATTTACCTAAGTTACTTATTACTACAAATTACTTACAATACGGGTGAGATTAATTCTCTAATTAAACACAACAAAAATATTACGTACGAAATTTTTAGGGTAATTTTACAGGAAGTCTACAAACCAGCCTAACAAAGGGTTAGAATTCTGGTTATTACAACTGACAGGGTACTACGGTATTTGAAATAATAAGTAGTAGTAAATATATTGTACTGTCCAGATAGGAAAATACCACCGCCTGACGACCTATAACCGTATCGCTATAGGTACTACGTTATGTATCACGGATTGTTCCTACCCAGAAGCTAATAGAGCTAACGAATGTGCCTATCAACCACTTTACAACACAAATATACTGCCTACACTAATTACTTCGGAAAGCACTGTACACTAAACCCTAAATTAGGTACAAGTACCGGTATAACAAATAATCAGTAGTTAAATATACTTGAACAGTTAAAAGAACCACGGCATCTGCTGGAGTGACCGAAGCACAAAATCTCCAGTCTTTACCTACGCCAAGCAGCCCTGATGTAGTACCGGAGTTAATTTAACTATAACGGTATGTATAACAAGCACAATTACTGTAGGAATAAACTTGGGGAAATGAATGTTGCGAATAATCGCATAAACTCTGAATAATAAATATTACGCTACCCGTACAGAATACTCAAACAAATACAAACCAAACGCTGGCAGACTACTATTAAGCCTAAACAAACTACAGTATGTGCAGATTCTGAAACTGTTAGTTAGTATGCGTTCTAACACGGTAGTACGACTTACTCTTTAAGAGGGGATTGACCTTACCGCTTATGGCTGCCCCAACTTACTAACGGCACTTGATCAGACCAACTCTACACACGCAGCAATCCCTTCAGACCCAAAAATAGCTAGACAACAATCCAGCCTACAAATATTTGAGTAATAACTATTACGGTACCTGAACAGACCACACAAACAAACACAGGCTAAAACACTGGCAGACTACGATCAAGCCTAAATAAACTACAGTATATGCAGACTCTGAAACTGTTAGTTAGTATGCGTTCTAACACGGTAGTACGACTTATTCTTTAAGAGGGGATTGACCTTACCGCATATGGCTGCCCCAACTTACTAACGGCACTTTATCAGACAAACTCTACACACGCCGTAATCTCTCCAAACTCAACAACAGTCAGACAGCAGCTCAGCCTACAATTATCTGAACAATCTGAGCAGGGTCACACGCCTTCTGCTCAATATTAGCCTACTAGGAAATAAAACCGACAGAAATAGGTAAAATCTCAATAAAAATTCAGGGCTGCAGTCCCTGATTAAGTACTAAGACCTACCAGTATACAATAATCAAATCGAATAATACTAAATGTACTTGTACAGCAGTACCGGTACCGGTGATGACAGTTAGGCCTACTGACCTACAAAGTACCGGTTCAGTTTTACCAGTCACTACGGTATTTTGCAACCTTATTGCCTACTGCAATAAGATTATAAACTGTTACTGTTCGCGCTTTTGAAGACCTTTAGCAGTTTAACCTGCCAAAATTTATATGTCTTTTAGTTAATTAAAACCACTTTAGCATACGACAATATTTTATGCTAATACGCAAAACATTAGCCGAAGTCAGCCCATGCGCGATCATTCACCCGATGGATCTACACCCGGGAGGCTGAATTCGGATGCTTAAATTGTATTATTGCAGTGTAAGGTTGCAGTGTATACCTACTGTATTATTCGATAGATCGTTAATAATTAATCTCTGACAGATATTATTGGCTTTCGGGAAATATTAACAGTTCCTTTAGGACGTGGCGCTTTATCTATTTAAACAGAACTAAGACTTATACTAAAACGCAACGATACCGCTTATGATTAAAGTATAAAGCGTATTCTTTAGGAAATACTTTGTTGCCAATCACAATCATACACACTATTCTGCCGACCGTCAGTATATTTGATCACACATAAAGAGAGCAGCAATTGACTCACGTAGGGTCTGCTAAATAACATTGGATTCAATACACACCACATTAATATAAATCGCAATTGTTATGTATAGCCGGTCTCTCTAACCTGTAGTGTATCAAGAAAATTGGGAATTTGGGTGATTTATCCGTATTATCCAAAGAGCAATATTTCCATCAACAAATAGGTACAATTAATAACTGACGGTAAAATAACAGTACAAACAATATGATTAATGCAGTTAAATGAAGTGAGTATGTTAATTAGTTAGATTAGTTTGATTTGTTAGGTAACAGTTTATACTTTCGATAATTTAAGCAGTTTTACTAGAGTTTCTAGAGCCGGTGTTTCTGGCTTAGACAGCAATAACAACAAAGTATCAAGTAAAAACAGTAAGACTGAACACTCTCCTTATGATCGGCCGAAAAGCTACACGTCGACAGGAAAAATCGCTCTGATTGGCTCAAGCCAAACAAAGAACCATGCGTCCAATGGCTGTTTCCATGTCAGCAACCAGCTGTTAGATGTCGTAATATGAATCATCACGGCTAAGCTGTGAAAGGTAGTTGGTGCATTGCAGGTTTTTTGCCTTACCATGTCCGCCAAAACACGTATATAGCAGAATGACTTTTATGTCCGTTAAAACACCTGTAACGGTACCTTGCGGGCGAGGGGAATATATATACAGTTAGAGAACCTTTTTAGAGTATTCCAGCGCCTGGGGGGAAACTGGATTGCGAAGCAAAAAGGGGCCAGTTATATCCCACAGAAGCTTTTACATCGAGGGATAGAACTGTAAATCGTACGAGGTTGAGGGCGGGGCCCAGGACCAGTCGGCGGTTATCAGGGTTCGGTTCTAAATGTCGGCGGACGCATTCAGCCTCCGCCCACCGACACACCGCCTGGTATACCAAGAGCTGAAAAAAAAGTAACAGATTATTAATTTAAACGACTTTTGTCACAAATAATCAATTATATTATATAATAAATAACCGGTTCACCGCTCTCCCTTCTGAGGTAGTAATTTTTGTCATTTAGTTTTAGGTAAGAAAATTAGAGAGGACAATTGAAGTGACCCCCTTCCTAGGATAGGATACACTTACCTTGGTAGCGTTCAGTGTCTCCCCCGCTAGGATACACTTACCTTGGTAGCGTTCAGTGTCTCCCGTTCAGCATTTCCCCACTAGGATACACTTACCTTGGTAGCGTTTAGTGTCTCCCCCGCTAGGATACACTTACCTTGGTAGCGTTCAGTGTCTCCCCCGCTAGGATACACTTACCTTGGTAGCGTTCAGTGTCTCCCCCGCTAGGATACACTTACCTTGGTAGCGTTCAGTGTCTCCCCCACTAGGATACACTTACCTCGGTAGCGTTCAGTGTCTCCCCCACTAGGATACACTTACCTCGGTAGCGTTCAGTGTCTCCCCCACTAGGATACACTTACCCCGGTAGCGTTCAGTGTCTCCCCCACTTGGATACACTTACCTCGGTAGCGTTCAGTGTCTCCCGTTCAGTGTCTCCCCCACTAGGATACACTTACCCCGGTAGCGTTCAGTGTCTCCCCCACTAGGATACACTTACCCCGGTAGCGTTCAGTGTCTCCCCCACTAGGATACACTTACCCCGGTAGCGTTCAGTGTCTCCCCCACTAGGATACACTTACCCCGGTAGCGTTCAGTGTCTCCCCCACTAGGATACACTTAACCCGGTAGCGTTCAGTGTCTCCCCCACTAGGATACACTTACCTCGGTAGCGTTCAGTGTCTCCCCCGCTAGGATACACTTACCTCGGTAGCGTTCAGTGTCTCCCTGCTAGGATACACTAACCTCGGTAGCGTTCAGTGTCTCCCCCACTAGGATACACTTACCTCGGTAGCGTTCAGTGTCTCCCGTTCAGTGTCTCCCCCGCAGGATACACTTACCTCGGTAGCGTTCAGTGTCTCCCCCGCTAGGATACACTTACCTCGGTAGCGTTCACACTTCAGTGTCTCCCCCGCTAGGATACACTTACCTCGGTAGCGTTCAGTGTCTCCCTCGCTAGGATACACTTACCCCGGTAGCGTTCAGTGTCTCCCGTTCAGTGTCTCCCCCACTAGGATACACTTACCTCGGTAGCATTCAGTGTCTCTCCCGCTAGGATACACTTACCTCAGTAGCGTTTAGTGTCTCCCTCACTAGGATACACTTACCTCGGTAGCGTTCACACTTCAGTGTCTCCCCCGCTAGGATACACTTACCTCGGTAGCGTTCAGTGTCTCCCTCGCTAGGATACACTGCAGCGCGTACGCTGCGTAATAGAGTACCGGCTGACCGGTAGTTCAATAGGTGTAATACAGTACTGCAGTACGGCAGTAATACTGAAGGCCTATGCTTTAAATGGCAGCATGGCGCCGCCACTGGTTGTCAGCATGGTTACGGCCAGAGGGTAAGTCAGGCCTATTGCTGTATTGCAGTCTGGCAGTATTGCCTGTCTATCTGCCTATCATTCCATCAGCTGATCAGCCATCCCATCACTGCATTTAATAATGAAACAAAGTAGGAGGGCCCTTAGAAGTCAATGGGAGCGGCAGCCATAATGTCGTAAATATTCCTTCCAGAACATGTATTTATTTAACATGGGGCGTATGCAGTTCATTAGTGACACAGACAAAAGGAGACACATACGGTAGTATATTTAAGGTAAGTTGATTATATCAGTCTATTGGACGTCTGACTCCACGGCTGCGGCTGGGGTATCCCAGTGAGCGTCCGTATACAATAATAGGGCTTCCCTTAATAATGGTAACACAATGTGTATACTGTAATATATTCTTTATACACCATGACCAAGGACTTCTAGAACATAGTATATTCTAAGAATATATACTATGTTCTAGAAGTCCTTGCCATGACCCGTAATATAGTGTCATTTTCTGATAACACGGACCCCCCCCCCCCCCCCCCCCCTAATTTTTCTACAAACCTTTATCATATTGTTTGAAATTTGAAACACAAGAGTTGGTAGGCAACAGCGGTATGCCTATACAATATCTATATTGCATAGCTAATCATACATAAACAAATTGTTCCAGAATTTTGTGTAATTATTCAATAGAATAAATGGCCTGCAGTGAACAATAATTCTTACAATCTTTGAATGCCTATTTCTCAGCTGTTTCTCAACGAAATTCAGATATTGCTACATATTTGGAATCCTTGCAACGCAAGCTTTCTATTGATGTGAAAAAATTACGACTATAAGTGAAGAATGGCAATGATACTTAGGGTGCGATTTCGCAAAAGACACTTTTTTAAAACGCTTATAAATAAAATTTAAAGGCAAAATCGAAAATTCCGGCCTCATGGTAACAACCACGGTGAGTTGAACTAGTTGTGTTTCAAATTTCAAGCATTATGATAAAGATTTGTAGAAAAATTTGAGGGGGGGGGGGGGGGTGCGTGTCATCAGAAAACTACACTATTTTACGGGTCATGGTGTACTGTAGTATTATTTTTCCGTGGCTTGCGTTATGGGCGAATAATTACTCAGTTATATTTAGTTGTAAGTGCGTTGCTAATAATATTCCTTATAATTGTATATCTTTGCGGCTAATATCTTTTACTATTTGAATTACTTAATTAATTAATTAACCTATTTTTAATTGATTTATTTTTAATTTATCTTTATTAAGTGTTTTATAGCGCTTATTTCTGTCTTATAACCTGAACATAATTCGTTTATTGTTTTGGTTAGATTCAGCCCTTCTGTAACCTGTGTTTTTGGTGAAAACCTGGTATTCTTCACATTGGGGTAACTGCAAAGTGAAATATAACGGCAGAAAGTCTGGTATTGTATTCTTCACATGGGCCACTTACCGCAACTAAATACATGATTCCATGTTAATATTATATATTTTGACGCCAACTACTCCGACATTTTGAAACAATTCGTTTGTTAACTGTATTAACTGCAGTAACTCCTGCACTACTTTACAGTACAAAATGGACTAGTTAAAGAGACCTGTACTGTAGTACAGGCCTACATCTTACATGCTTTTCAATTTAGCACAGATCACACTACTACTGCACAGGTCCAAAAACGCAATCAAAATTCGCAGCAAAATGAGAAGAGGAGAGTAATTACGTAATTACGAAAAACCGGATAAACTATAAAGGCTAGGATTTCCCTACCGTCCGATCCTTAACATGAAACACATTACTAATAAAGTTATACTGCACAGAAATTCATGTTATTTGTGTATTCAATTCAATACTGGTCCAAAAAATTTCCAAAGCAATTCGCTCACTTTAATTTCCAATTCACAATACAGACGATTAGGCATCGTTTTAATTAATACAATGAAAGCGAACTATCAGTAGGGCTGTAGGTACAGTAGGTTATGTATTAATAAAATGAAAGTGAATTCCAATCTGAGCGTTATACAAATGTAATGTACTGGCTGACCAGTGTTTGAGTACCGGTACTGTAGGGTTTACTGCAGCACCCTGATAACTCATTTAAATTCAATCCTGAGTAATACAGTACCGCTTTCAGTACAGTGGGAAGGGGAAGTTCAATCTTAAAGCCGACGCTTGCGACCGACTCGATGTTTGGCGATGTTAAATTGGATGCAGTGTTCTACATGATATCGCCGACAGCCGACAACAGCTCGATCTTCCGCGTGAGTTGGACACACGCGGATCAATTGGGCATTGGGGACGTAGTTACGACCCGGGAGCCCTTCTTCAACGGCCAGTAAGGACAATCCGTTATTCCTCCACGAGCAAACGAATCGCAGTTGTGGATAAAATACGGTGTGGAAAAGAATACCTCCCACGACGACGAGAGTCCGCGGGGTTTTTCTTATCCATCTGTCGGCCTGATTTTTTTTACTCTGACGGTTTTTCGAATGTTTGTGGGGGTACAGTAGCCTCTGCGACAAGAGTAACCCAGCGGATACCCCATGCGGTAAGAAGCGCTGTCCTGTCACGGATGGGCCCTGGAGATGTGGGTGGTCCCCGATATAGTCCTACCTGAGTTCCCGGAACCCACGGCTCGACTGGTCTGGTCAGCCACCAGCTGATTAGGGTGTTTTCCGTGAAGGGCGCGATCACACAGCCTTGCACTGGTCGTGTAGTCGCGAGTACCCAGTCTATGAGAAACCGAGAAACCAGTCTATGCGCGACCATTCACCCACGGTTAAGGGAGACTGGATTCGGATGCTTTGATCTTATTGCGGTGTAGACTTACTGTATTATTCGATTACGAGTCACTATAATATCTCTGACAAATATTATCTACTTTCGGGAAATATTAACAGTTCCTTTAGGACGTGGCGCTCTAAGTATGTAAACAGAGTTATGACTTACACTAAACACAACGGGATGGCTAATGATTTTCGTATAAAGCGCATTCTTTTGGAAATGCTTTGTTATCTGTCACACTCCTGCACACTACTGCACACTGCTGCACACTGATCTGCCGACCTTCACTTAATTTGATCATATATAAGGAGAATAGCAACTGATACATGTAGGGATTATGAAATAGCATTCAATTCACTCCAAAACCACTATAATGTAAGTCGCAATTGCTACAGGTAACGGGTCTCTCTTACCTTCAGTAATCAAGAAGATTGGGGTTTTATGATTATTTATCGATATTCTCCAAATATAACAACATATCCATCAACATATATGACAATTAATAACCGACAGTGCAGTAATGCAGTATGACCGGTATGTGTTTTGTATGATAAATATGTAACAATTTGGTATGCGAGGTTTGTGTTGAGATAACAGTTATACGTTCCTATAATCAGAGCCGTCTAATGTTTGGCTAAAGTCTGAAACTCATAATAATTCCAAAGCCGATGTTCTAGGCTCAGAAAGATGGAAAACGAACACTGACTCGCCTAGCACGGTTTACATAGCTACCGTCCCACATAAAATGAAAATCGCCCTGATTGGCTGAGCCGAACAAAGAACCCATAGGGCAATGGCAAGTTCCACGTCAGCAAATCAGCTGGTAGATGTCGTCATATGAGTCATCGGAACTACACTGTGTTACGAGTATTTTGACGCATTGCGGCATAAAGTGGCTTGTTATGTCCGCTAAGTACACATACAGAAAAAACGGCTTTTTATGTCCGCTAAAACACCTACACAGTACTTTGCGGGAAAAAGGACTGATTATATCCGCAAAAGCTTTTACAGTCTACCGCTAGTGGGCTGAAATGAGTACATTTTAGAAATGTCTGACCTTCATCCATTTCGTACTATTGTTAAAATCCTTTCTTCCTTCTTGATACCTAGCACTTAGCACAAATATCCTTTCTAGGCCTCAGATTAAGTTTTTACGAGCAATATCTTTTCTTTCTGCCTCCACAGACATGAGCTAAAATTACTAAACAATAGCTACGCAACATTGAGATTGCAAATAGATTCTTTGGTCGCACTAGCCGAACTAATGGCGCACGAAAGCGGTAAAAATATTACCGAGAGACTCAATGGAATCATAGGAATTAGAACACCAGGTAACACCGATGAAATGTCATCTGGTAAAGATTGGCCTCAAACCTCAGACTCTCCAATAATATCTAAACGCCCAATATCCTCCTCTGAATGCCGTCTTTTGGATCGAAGTGAAGCTGTGACGTCATCTAACGAGCGTTTATTGGATGATGAAACAGAAACCAATAGTGCTTCAGTTGGTTACGATAAAATCCAAGTTGATGACGATGTGGAAACGTCGGAATTTGAGGAAAACCGTCACAGCGAGAGTTCTGTGGTTGGGATTACAGAACACCCTGATGCTGATGATGATATCGTCCAAATAGAAAAGCTGCTTGAAGCTGAGGTAAACGTTGAAGCCGACGGATTAAATGAAACAGAGGAAAATTGTGTTGCTGAAGGTGATTATTTATTTTTTACAACATCTTCATATTTAAAGCAATATATTATTTTATGAGATAAAGAGTCGATCATGTCGATAATTTACTCGTTACTACCATTACATTACGTACACCATTTCCTGGAATATAGTGTCGTAAGTCAGGTACCTAGATGCACCCCCCACCCCACCCAACAATAATATTTGAAACATAGGTACCTGCAGATCGATATTCACCTCCCTTCTCCTCACTACTGGGTGATTCAAAATTTTTATTTTCGCTTTCATTCTTTAGCTACAAGCGTTTAAAATGGTATCTCCGACGATATTGCACCAGTTAATACGGTGTTATTTTTCAACCTTGTAGTGACTTGTTGGTACTTTTACAAAGCTAATCATGCAAGGATTCCAAATATGTAACATAATCTGAATTTCGTTGTAAAATAGCCGAGATATGAGCGTTCAAATGTTGCATGGTTATGCATCCGGTGGAAGGCTATTTTATTATATTTAATAAATACACCATATTCTGGAACATTTTGTTTATCCCATACTTAGCTGGGCAACAATGCAATGCTGTACCTCTTTAATCATACTATTATGTAGCTATTCATATATAAATAAAATGTTC